>JADLZK010008114.1:0-156942 GCA_015847255.1 Hyparrhenia diplandra | reverse complement strand
GATCGACTCGAGATTAGAATCACACTACAATATTAATTGGAATTTTATATTATGAACATAAAAGAAGACTACCAAATTTCATCTAGCGGGCTCTTATTACCAAAATTTCAACAGGAGATAAATAAATTCCAAAAATTAAATAGGGAACAAAATCTGATGACCTCACATAATCAAATATCTCATCTTTTTGTCTATTGGCCCAAATAGGCATCTCAGTCTGAAAAAAAAAAAACTTCTCACGTGCCACGTGTGGTAATTATGCTATGATGATAAAAAAAATAATTCACTATATTTTATTTAACCTTCTATAAAGTATAAGATACCCATTTATGTGAATTTTGGCGACATCTATACAACTTACCACTGAAATGATATAATTGGGGGCAACAAATAATGCCTGCCTGTCTTAACATGTCAGAAAGCAAACATCATTTAGTGCCAAGTATTTGGCAGAGTAATAGCTAGTTTTTATAGCCAAAATATTAACTAGCCTACCCATGAGCATGAAAAGAAAGTAACAACAATAAGTCGGCAAAAAAGCATCGATCAAGACTCAAAATGATATAGTTAGTTTTATATGTTTTGCTTGGAAGACATGTGTTGCATACTTATGTTTCTTTCAGTACATAACTAGGATGGTTGTGACTTATAGAAAACATGTTCAAAATAGAAAGTGGTTATGTGACTACCATCAAACAAGCTTATCGACCAATCCCATACTTAAAAATAAAGTAGTCATGGAATTTAAGCTATGTGACAAACTACCATAGTAGTACAAATCATGCTCAAAATAGAAAGTGGTATGTGACTTACATCGACGAGCCTATCAACCAATCCTATGCTTAAGATAAAGTCCTACAGTTATATTCCATAGTTAGAGTAGCTCCGGTGTCCGCCATAAGCGAACCATGGGAAGGACGAAAAAACAAACCGGGAACATATTGGAGCAAACGAACATTGGAGTTAGTCCAAAAATCAAAATCATAGTTTGCAGACGAGCGAATTGAAACGAACAAAAATCATGCTGGGCGTGTCTCCTCTCATCATTCCCTTGCTCTCCCCAATGCCTCTCGGATAAAAGTGATATTTGTTTTAATTCCATTTGGCTGCAGAAGTTGATACATTGTTTTTAAACACATTGTTTTTCACTCTATCATCTCTTACACTCAATAGTCTAAAAACACTATTTCGCACTTTATTCCTTATACTCAGTAGTCGATGTAACACGTTACACTTTATCCCTTACACTTTCGATAGTCAATGTATACTACGTTGCATACTCTGTCCCCTTAAAACTTATAAATAGTCAAAACTTCGATGTTTCCATAGACCTCTTCTTCCAAGCTGCAACCCAACAAGGGCAGGATCCCAAGCAAGAACCAACTCAACTCCTCTAGCATCACCAGAGGAAGAGACCAAGAGAAGAGATTATTAGAAAAAAAAAAGAACCTGTGATGAGAAGGAAAAGAGAGATCCACAAGGAAGCTACTCGCGTGTCGCCTCGCCTACTCTCTCTCTCTCTCTCTCGTGGTGCTGCTTTTGCCTCTGCTGTGTACGTGTAATGTCGGCACGGGCATTCTGTTCTTGGTTCGGTTCGGTTCGGTTCTTTCGGTTCTTGACACAAATTCGGTTCTCTATAAATTGGAACCGATCGGTTCTTCGCAAGTCTTGGAACCGAGCAAAAATCGGTTTGGTTAGTTCGGTTCGGTTTGGTTCCCGCCGAACTAACCGAAAATTTTACACTAAGCAACAAAAAAAAGAATAGAAAAATAGAAAAAAAGATTTTTAAAAAAGCACGGTGCCAAGATTTTTTTAAAAATGTGAGGGCGTGAGGTTATGAGGGGGTGTCATTCACCTTTTATAGCTAGGTTTAAGGTGGTATTAGGCCTAGTTTGTAAGGTTTATTGGGCTTGTTTGTGAATTTCGGTTCTTTCGGTTCTTTCGGTTAACCGAGCCTAGGAACCGAAATTTGATCGAATAGTTCGGTTCTGAGAGAAGTGGGAACCGAACAGGGAACCTAAAAATTCGGTTTCGGTTCGGTTCTTTCGGGTTCGGTTTTCGGTTTTCGGTTTTTTGTGCCCAGGCTGATCTGTGTGTGTGTCCGTCCCCTCTGCCAACCCTTTTCTATTCATTCAGTCGGTTCCCCTCTCCCCCAAGCCAAACACCACCACCCCTCCTTGCCCTCCTTCCCTTCCTTCCCTTCCCTTCCCCTCTCCATACGCCTCCTCCTCCACCTCCTCCTCGCCCACGCACGCGCCGCTTTCCCCACCCAATCCTCCCGCCGGGCCGCCGGGGCGGTTGATTCCCCGGAGATTCCGCGCGATTCGGCGCGGATTCGGGCCTCCTCCCGGGGTTCCTCGGCGAATCGGCGGGGATCGGGACTCCCGGCTGGAGGAGGTCAGGTCAGCACCCTCTCCCCCCCCCTCCGATCGCTAACCCTCGCTGCTCCGTGCCCGCAGCGTCGGCCGAGGGTTTGCCCGCTTGTTCCTGCCTGCATAGGTGCGATGAACAGATGAGTGAAGTTTTGCTTCTACAACTGGTGGGTGGGTGCTTGGTTGGGTGGGTGCGGGAGAGGCGGAGGCCGACAGCGATTCCGTGATCGGGGCGTCTCCTGTCCGATGTGCGGAGTGGGTTGCGGAGAGGGGTACGAGTTGCGCGTGGGGTTCCTGGTGGTGGTTAATTAAGCAAGTTGCTAGTTAATTGCACGAGTAGATTTACCTGTTGCCGTTTAATGACGACTCTGTGCTGATCCATTCGTTGAGTTATTATGCTTTGGTCGGGAAGGGATGGGAGGGATGCGTGCCCACTGTGCGTGGAATCTTCAGTGTGCAAGGAATTGAATGGAATGGAATGGTGTCTGTGGAAAGTAGCATTACAGAGGACAGAAGAGGGTTGCTGGGCAGTAGATGTTGCGTGCCTTATCCTGTACTGATATGGACAAAAATAGGATTCAGTGGATTGCTGGGGACTTTGGTTTACCCCCAACCATGTCACTCTAGTAGCCTACTTATTGTTTGTACTAAAATTACAGCCTAACTGCAACTTATGCATCCCTTTGTCGAATGTGCTTGCAGTGATAGCTTTACCGTTTGTAGGTGTCGCTATTAGAATAGCTGTACAACCTTTTGGTTGCTTTGAAGTCTGCCTGATACTGATTGTTTGATTGGCATATCAATTGTCCAACTAGATGAAAGCCGATCATCTTGTACAACATTTCTTTTTAGTATCTTATATTGCTAGATACTTTTTTGGATGTACAACATTTCTTTTGGTATCTTATATTGCTAGATGAAAGCCGATCATCTTGTCACTGCTCGGTTCAACAAGTAGTAGCAGTAATCATGGCGAGCCGTTGGTTGTTTCTCCAACTACGTTGGCTGGATACATTGTAGCAATGTTCTTTTAGTTCTTTGATGCCTGGCACAAGATAGTGTTGTCATGCTTTGCTTTGAAGTCCGCAGCCTCTTTTTGTTGTTGGATGGCAGATGGCCCTTGTAATATGTGGTATATATTGTGACCAGTAGGATTGCTTGTTACTTTGTTCTCAATGCAATGTGTTCCATGCATTGGTTGTGATTAATTTTTAGATCATGATAATTTCCCTTGGGTTTGCACTACATACTGTACCAGGTTGAGACGAATAGAAGTGTGACCTTGCTTGATAGTTCATGGGACTTACTTTTTAATTCCTTCTCTGCAGAATCCTCCATCTGTTTTGGTAATTGTTTGGAACATTTTACGTGGAGATTGCATACCATCACCTTCCCTGAAGTGAAAAATATATGGGCTGATCTTGGCATTTCATGGGAGGTTTTGATGATGATGAACCACCCTCAAAACGCGCAAGAGCATCCTCAGTAGAATCTGCAAGTTTACCAGACTGTTTCTCATTTTCGAAATCTGCCAATCCTTTGGGAAGTACAATGGCTAGACCTTTGCCTTCCCAAGGGAAAGAAGTTGTGGTTGGTTCCAAGGGTTTGATTAAGAAGGAGGAATTAGTTAGGATAATGACTGAAGCTCTGTATAGTATGGGATATGGAAAAAGTGGAAAGGCTCTGGAGGAGGAATCAGGGGTTACTTTACATAAACCAATGGTGAATCTTTTCAGAGACCAGGTGATTAATGGCAAATGGGATAATGCGGTGGTTACCTTGAATAAGATTGGCCTTCAAGATGAAAGCATCCTGAAATCTGCGGCATTTTTGATATTGGAGCAGAAATTCTTTGAACTTCTAAGAAATGACAATGTCAAGGGCGCTATGAAGACTTTACAATGTGAGATCACGCCCCTTGGTGTTAATAGAAAAAGAGTGCATGAACTGTCGACTTGTATGATTTCTCCACAGCAGTTGTTCCTTAGTTTTTCAAAGCTTGGCATTGATTCTTCTAGTTCACGGTTGAAGCTTCTAGAGGAATTGCAAAAGGTGCTCCCTCCTACTGTTATGGTGCCAGAGAGGAGGTTAGAAAATTTACTTGAGCAAGCACTTACCGTACAAAGAGATGCCTGCTATTTCCATAATTCTGTTGATGGGTTGTCACTCTACATTGATCATCACTGTGGGAAAGACCAGATACCATCTCGCACGCTACAGGTAAAAAAAAAAAAAAAAGACTCTGGTAACTGCTTCGTGTTTGCTTGAGCGCTAAGGCCTCACATAAGTGCTAGTGCTGTGTCAGGCAACCACTTATGTACCGTCTTGATTTGTCTTTTTGTATGTTATTTAAAAACACCTCAGTACTTTTTAAATTTTGTATTTCACTTCCATTATCTATATTTAGATTATGATACACAGCAATTTGAATGAAAACAATGGAAGTCACATTGTTGATGATGTAATTTGCAAATCTGAAGTCATGATCCAGCTTTATAGCATGTAGACCTCTTAAAAAGCGTCCTTCTAGCTTCCCCCTTGTTCCATCTCCCTCCTTGAGTCCTTGTACTAATTGTATAATTCAGTTTACTCCAGAGATTTTTTCCCCTGAAAAAGGCTAGATATGAGCTGAATGCCACTCATCTTTGCACTTCACAAAAATATCCTATTAGATGAGGTTATGTTTTCTTCGTTAAGAAACCATTCTTTCACTCTCAGGAAAATAAATAGAAAAACTTGCAACTTTGCGTTTGTGTCATACTTTGTTTTCACTTTTTAACTGGATGTGAAAAGTTAGTTAATTTGGTTATCAAGACAATTTTTTTCTAGTAGGTGCATATCTAAGTTCAATGCTTTGAAATTCACAAGTAAAAATATGTTGCAGGTTTTGCATGCACATCATGATGAAGTGTGGTTTATCCAGTTTTCAAACAATGGGAAGTATTTAGCCTCAGCGTCAAATGATAAATCTGCAATTATATGGGAGGTAAACTTGTGAACCTATGCTTCTAAAGTCTTATTTTCTTATGGTCTGTGTACAAACTAGGTGGCCTGTTCTATTTTAAATCTCATAACAACTGAACTTGTCCAATCTTACTAATGCTTTCATGACCTGTTTTTTTATGCTGAAAGCTTACTGCTTATTACTCCCTCGGTTCCAAATTATAAGAGGTTTTGGCTTTCCTAGATGTATTGCTTTTATTATGGATCCAGACATAGTGTTATATCAAAAGATCAACTTATGATTATCGGATGGTACATTTGATTAAAAATCTAAGAGTATGAAGTTTGTTTTACAATGGTTAAAAATTCAGTCAAATTATTAGCCAAAGATTATATAGTTGTTTGACTCTTACCTATGCAAAATGCCTTATAAACTGGACCGGAGGAAGTATCTAGAAAAGTCAAAACATCTTATAATTTGAAATGGAAGTACATCTTGTTAGCTTCTGGTACAAAGTAAGTTCAATTTAGATGTTTGCTAAGTTAAGCTCCAGCTTGAACCCTGTCACTTCTCTATGTTCCTGTTGAACATGGAACTGTCTGTATTTACTTCTGTTCTGTTGTTACTTCTGTTCTTACTTCTGTTCTTACTTCTGTTCTGTTGTTATTGACCATGCTATGCGGTTTTACTTTCCCCCTTTTTCATTGTCTCTACATGAATTAATCTTTTCATTTCTTAGATTGATGAAGATGGAAAGCTATTACTGAGGCATACATTGAGTGGTCATCAAAAGTCCGTGATGATGGTTGCATGGAGCCCGGATGATTGCCAGCTTCTCACATGTGGGCAGGAAGAAACCATCCGGCGCTGGGATGTTGAGTCTGGCAAATGTCTTCATGTTTATGAAAAGCCTGCTGGTTTGATATCATGTGCTTGGTTTCCAGATGGAAAGCAAATATTGTCTGGTCTAGCTGATGAAAACCTTTGCATTTGGGATTTAGATGGTAAAGAAGTAGATTGCTGGAAAGGGCAGAGGTCAACAAAAAAACATCTGATTTTGCTGTAGCAAAAGATGGAAATCTTATAATAAGCATGAGTAGGGACAACACAGTTCTTCTATTTGATAGGGAGACAAAACAAGAGAGGTTAATTGAAGAGGGTAGTACAATTACTTCATTTTCTCTTTCAGAAGATGGTGATTTCCTTCTTGTAAATCTTATAAGCGAAGAGATTCATTTGTGGAACATAAGAAATGATCCTGCCCTAGTCACCCGGTACAATGGCCATAAAAAACAACCGGTTTGTGATAAGGTCTTGTTTTGGCGGATCTGAGCAGGCATTCATTGCTAGTGGGAGTGAAGATTCACAGGTATGATGATTGCCTTGTGGGCCCACCTAATGGCTTTAGAACTTACTTTTTTTTAGTTGTCTATGTGTGCTGTTTTTTATTAAATATGCACTGCTCCCAGACCGATGCTGTTCTAGACAATTATATTTATTGTCAGATGAGTCAATCTATTGGAGAATGCAGCTAATATGTTTGTCATTTGAACCATCCTCATTGCATTATTCTTTTGTATGTGATAAAACATTCAAACATCAGGCGCTCTTGCAACTGGCACCAATATCTATGCCGGTCTCAGATTTATTGTAGTTTACTATGCATGCTTAATTGCTTATATCTGTCTGCACATCCTAGTTTCCACCACTTTCCTTCTATAGTTTCATACATTCGGCATGCAGCTATTTGTTGTCACTTTCTACCATATGACTTTTGACCAAATCATGCTGCTGATTTATATTTAGGCTAGAAGCCAATATGAATGTTATAAATATATGTTGAAATTGTCCGTGTTTTTCAGCTGATTGCCTTTTCTGATGAACCATAGTACTTCCAAGGGGTGTAATGGCTGCATGTAGTGATGGCATCCATATGTCTTGTAGCCAGTAGAAAGTATGATACCTTGCATTTCAGTAATAAAAAAGGAAAAATGTTACTCCCGCCTTTGAAATTGTAAATTGTTTTTGCATTTCTAGATACAGTGTTTTTACTACTTGTCTAGACATAGCTACCTAGGAAAGTCAAAACGAACTCACCATTTGAAATGGATGGAGTACATTTTAAAGTTGCATTGGGGAACATCAGATTTAGCCTTTGCAATGTCTAGAAGGCTGTGGTTGGTTGGTCCAGCCACACGGTTCATTGCATATTTTCTTTTGTACCCTGTAAGGTAATAGTGTGCAACCATTGTCATGTTTCCAGGTCTACATATGGCATAGACGCACTGGTGAACTCATTGAGACTCTTGCTGGTCACTCGGGCACGGTCAACTGTGTAAGTTGGAACCCTACGAATCCCCACATGCTCGCATCAGCTAGCGACGATCACACAGTTCGTATATGGGGCGCAAAGAAGGCCAGTCTTAAGCGCAAAGGATGTTGGGAGCAGCAACTGCAACAGTAACGGTTTCCACTTTCGAATGGCAATGCTCATGGCAATGGTTTCGTTCACCAGTGCAACGGGAACAGCGCCAAATGATTTGCCAGGGCAATGTATCCCTATGGATAGTTGACTGGCATCTGTAAATCCCACTTTCCTTACCTCCCTCCTGGAAGAAGAATCACCACCGCCATAGTGAAAAAAAAAAAAAAACAAAAAACAAAGCTGCAGCACAAAGTGTGGGGCACCAGCTGGGTTTCGTGCGCCATCTTTCCCTTGTTCCATCATGACTGTCATCACATTTATTTCTTAATTCAAGCTGGGATGGAATTATGATATTTCATTGCATCTTTGATATCTCGATTTACCCTCCCTAATTGATTGTAACTGCATTTTGGTGGTGATGATTAATTTCTCTGATTGCATTTTGCCTTGAAAAGAAACAAATGTTGGCCTGGATAATCCAACTAACGAACGGGACGGAACATCTTATCATAATAATAAAATTCAATTACTTGGTTCAAGGGATCAAATGTAGTTTTTTGATCGACGTAACTGTATGCAAATATCGGGTGTAAATGGAAATTTAGATGATTTCTCAAACGAAACAACTAACTTGTGTCCTGGAACCATTCAAATGCCTGATGCCTTGTGTGCTGAACTTTAAAAATAGAACTGTTGCATTTGAAGATATGAAGATCAGGGAATCATAAACTCCCCTAACATTCCTGGGGAGTTTATGACCTGGCGTTTAGTGAACATGACTAATCGTTCTGCGATCGGGCGCCCAGGGTCACTGGGTCAGGGGTCCACCACTGACTATCAGATTTATGCCACTGAAAATTTTGAAAATGAGGCATTCGACTTTGTTTGGATCCATTAGCTACTATTAAATCTGTCCCCAAATTATAAGGCGTTTTGGCTTTTTTTAGATACATTGTTTTTACCATGTATATAGACATAGTGTATATTTATATGCATGATAAATACAATGTATCTAGAAAAGCCAAAATGTATTATAATTTGGAACGGAGTAATAATTAGCTGAATAATAAACATAGTGTATATTTATTTTCTTTTCTATTTTTCCATGCTAGTAATCTTACCATTCTCATTGGCCATATTCCCCTACCGAGTCTTGCATGCTATCTTATTTTCCAATTTAATTAGGCTGTTGTAAAAGTCTACATTTTTAGATGACTTTATATTACATAATGACTAAATTAAGTATAATTTAACATGTAATTTTACCATGTCTCTTAATTAGAGTTGCTGTTAAGCGAGGCACACCTGATGGTAATAAAGAAATAATTACTAGTTGGATATTATTGGCTAACAATTAGCTAGACATATTATTGGCACCTAATTAAGTTACTATTTACTAACCATTATCACAGCTGTTGAAAGAATTTACTATGGCTCAATGCTGGCGCCACTCTGGTTCCTTGAGCCTGGCCACTGGACGCGCATGCACTGGAATCTTTGACTACTACTAGTACTAGGATATTTTACTCCAACAGTAGTATACAACACAGACAAAAAATTCAACTGTAATTCGTGCAAATAAGATCCATGCAGATCTTACATCTTCTACTCCGTACATTATGGAGTTTGGACAAATCCAACCGGTCCTCACTCATCAGCTACTAGTTCAGGCTATGCAAAACGACAATGCATTTGTCGCCACCAACACCAATCTTGAATTTTGCTTAGCTCTGCAATTCTGCGTCACAATTGTGCAAGTGAGAACGACGGTGGAGTTTGGAGTTTTGGACAAATCCAGCCACTCCTTGTCACAATTTTTCAGTGACAATACAATTTTACAATCTCTGATATATAGCATTGGCTATTAGGAATCCTTACAAGCAGTAGCACCACCCCACTTCTTGCAGTCTCGATAAGGTGTCAGGAATAGATCGAGGAAATGGAGGTCACCCTGTGCTCAAACCCAAAGCCTCATTTCCTTGTCATCCCATGGCCAGCCACCAGCCACATGATTCCCATGGTGGACGTCGGTTGCCTCCTCGCCGCGCACGGCGCCACGGTGACCATCATCACCACGCCCGCCAGCTCGCAGCTCGTCCAGAGCCGCGTGGACCGCGCCGCCGACTCCGCGGGCATCATCACGGTGACCGCGCTCCCGTTCCCGGCGCCGCCGCCGGCCTGCCGGAGGGCTGCGAGAGGCTGGACCACGTCCCCTCGGTCGACCTCGTGCCCAACTTCTTCGACGCCAACGCGCAGTTCGGCGATGCAGTGGCGGAGCACTGCCGCCGCCGCCTCCTCCTCACCGCCGCCTCCTCCTCCTCAACGCACCGGCGGCGGCGGCCGAGCTGCATCGTCGCCGGGATGTGCAACACGTGGGCTCACGGCGTGGCGCGTGAGCTCGACGCGCCATGCTTCATCTTCCACGGCTTCGGCGCGTTCGCTCTGCTGTGCTGCGAGTATCTCAACACGCGTAAACCGCACGAGGGCAAGTCGTTGGACGAGCTCGTCGACGTCCCGGTCTTGCCGCCGCCGTTCGAGTTCACGTTCGCTGGGAGGCAGCTGCCGCTGCAGTTCCTGCCGTCTTGCTCCATCCCGGAGATCCGCCTTCGAGAGCTCCGGGAGTTCGAGACTGCCGTGGACGGCATCGTCGTGAACAGCTTCGAGGAGCTGGAACACGACTCGGCCGCGCGACTCGCGGACGCCACGGGCAAGACCGTGGTCGCCGTTGGCCCCGTCTCGCTGTGCGGCGGCGCACGCGTACCTCCTGCCAGCTCGGACGGCAACGACGCTGGACGGTGCATGGCGTGGCTGGACGCCAAGAAAGCCGAGTCGCCGTCGTCGGCGTCCGTGCTCTACGTCAGCTTCGGCAGCGCCGGCCGCATGCCGCCGGAACAGGTGATGCAGCTGGGGCTGGCGCTCGTGTCGTGCTCCTGTCCTGTCCTCTGGGTCATCAAAGGGCACGGACAAGTTTCCCGACGACGTCAACGAGTGGCTACAACGCAACACCGACGACGGTCACGGCGGCGACGGCATGCCGGAGAGCCAGTGTCTCGTGGTCCGCGGGTGGGCGCCGCAGGTCGCCATTCTGGAGCACCCGGCCGTCGGCGGCTTTCTGACGCACTGCGGGTGGGGCTCGACGCTGGAGAGCGTCGCCGCCGGCGTGCCCATGGCCACCTGGCCGTTCTCCGCCGAGCAGTTCCTGAACGAGAAGGTGATCGTTGACGTGCTCGGCATCGGCGTGTCTGTCGGCGTGACGAAGCCCACGGACGGCGTGCTGCCCGGCGCCGGCGGCGGCAAGGCGGCGAAGGTGGACGTGGGAATGGAACAGGTGAAGCGAGCGTTGGATATGCTGATGGATGGAGGAGTGGATGGGGAGACGAGGAGGACGAAAGCTAAGGAGCTCAAGGCCAAAGCCAAGTCTGCTTTGGAGCATGGAGGATCGTCGTATATGAATCTGGAGAAGCTCATACAATTTGCTGCTTAGCTTGAAAATGGCGGATTAGGACTGCAAGAAAACATAATACAATGCATGTAGCTAGGTTTCTGGAATGCTGTCGCTGCAGGCTGGGCAATCTCTGTCCAGGATTGCAATTGGGCAGGAATAGCAGAGGAAAAACAGCAACATCAAAAAGACTTTGGATTGAAGATGAGTAGGTGTGTTGCCTTGATCGATAAGCCGGTTGATTTTGGCTGTTTCAATAGTATATAATAGTATCGTGTGAGAAGAATAAGCTGAGACGAGCCACAAGAACCCTAGTGAAGCCGGCCCGCTGAATAGAGTTGAATTTCCCGAGCTGGCCTTCTTGAAAATATTTTACTTTAATTTTGGTCGTAGAAAATAATGCTAGATCTGTCGATTTAAAAAGATCCATCCACTTTTGCACAATAATGCTAGATCTGTCGATTTAAAAAAGAAGAACACTTTTTTTTTTTTTTTTTTTTTTTTTTTTTTTTGAGAATGAGAACACAATCATCATTAAATGACAAATGGATTTGTATTTGAGGGGGCAGTGTTTGTTTGTACACCTACAAAGGCCTACAAACATCAAATGGGCCATATTAAAATCTTTCTAGCATACAAACATGTAATGGGCCATACCGAAATCTTGCCAGCATAACGAATTCTTCTTATTGCTTTAAACCATTTCTGATTTCTTTTGCTCACTGAGCCGGCTGCCATGCTCTATGTGTAGGATTTAATACGGAAATTTCGAGGTTGTGTAGACAACTTAAAAATATCTCACAACCTTAGCACTCTTTTACCAGCAGTACACAGGATTTGCTCCACTTTTGTTTGTTGTAATAAAACCATCAACCCCATCTTAATTATACAAGTGCATGTCCACTGAAGTCAAACACAAGGAAGATGCGGCCATGTTTAGTTCCAAAATTTTTTTTCCCTAAAATTTTCATCTATCGTATCACTTATCACATCGAATGATTCCAGCACATTCATGGAGCAATTAAATGTAAATAAAATTAAAAACTAATTCATACGTTTGGATGTACAATGCATTTGAGGCGAATCTTTTGATCCTAATAACTCTATGTTTAGTCATAAGTGCTATAGTAATCCACATGTGCTAATGACAGATTAATTATAGTCAAAAGATTTGTCCCGTGGTCTATACGCGAGTTATGAAGTTAGTTTTTTAGTTAGTTTTTGATTAGTCTCCCAAAAACCCCTTCCAACATTCAGTCAATAGCTCACCCTATAAAATTTCACCAACTAAACACAACCGTAATATTCAAGCAAAACTCTAGGGAGTGATTGGTTCTGAATTTTAGGACAAGTAGGGATGCATTGTTTTCTTGGAGTCTCAGTATCCATCGCCGATATGATGATGGTGCCCATGTTGAATCAATGATCCTGAGATAAGGGTGGTCACGACACGATAGCATAGCATATAGCCCTGACGACTCTGGTGCCTCATCGATGGCGCTAGAAAATCTAGCGCAGGCACAATCACCGTGACAATGAGATCTAGTATATGGGTGCATATAGCAATTCAATAACTACAAAGCGTATAACCAATTATGGACCCACAAGAGCAAGTATAGTAAAGGATTAGTATCAGTGAAAAGTTTCGTAGTATAGTTATAAGACTGTCCATCAACTTTTTTGTGTTGGTTTTGTGCCGACGAGTTTCATCCTAATGAATCTGTCTTTATCACCCTCTTTCTAATTAACATACCAAGTCATCAAATTTATTAATGTGTCACAATATTAAATACAAATGAAACACATGTAAAACACCACCTGGGAGTATTAGCCTTTGCTCGCCCTCTCCATTTCATGACGGCGTAGTCTTGCAGTTGCGGCTACGTTTTATACTATATCTATTCTATTCATACATACATATAATTACATATACAATATGGTATTGTCTTATTTCTAACCGTGCATCTTTTAGTCTTACAGCATGCACGCTCCCTCTGTCGTCCATCTTTCATCCAAAGGACAACAACATTTAATTTAATCGGGTTCAATCCGTTGGTGGCGTCCGCACTGACCTTCCCCACGCACTCACTCCTCCAGTCCTCCCCGTTCTCCTCCCCTTCCTCAGATCCGCCGCCACGCCCGTGCCGCCCTGCGCCGCCGATGCCCTCGCCACTGCCTCAGCCTAGAAAACCAAATCCAAATCCACCTGCTCTTCACCGAGTACGGGTGTCGCCTCGACGCGCAGTTGCCGGACCTCCTCCTCGGCGTGCGCTCGGGGAACCTGGGTGACCTCATTCCGATCCCGACGCAGCTGGCGCATGTCGACGATCTGTAGCGTCGCACAATGGTGGCCAGGGAGGACGTGCTGGTGCGGGAGATGGCGTTCGTGCAGGAGGGCCACGGGGTCGTGCCGTCGGCGGACGAGTCCGGGCTCGACGTGGCTGGCCTCGTGCGTAGGGCCAGGGCGGACGCGATGCGGCTGCGGACCGTGAAGGAGCGGCGGAGATACTGGAGCCGACGCAGGCCGGGGAGCTGCTCATCGCCGCCACGGACCGGTCCTGGTTCTCGATCCGCCTCTTCTTCGTAAGATCCTCTCTGCGCCTCCAGATCCAGTTCGGTGCTCGCGAAGTGCTCGCTCCCCGAATTGTTTGTGTGTGCTCATGCCTTGTGCCTAGTACGAGAGCGTGATCCACGAGTTCGACCCCTACTTCAACTTCCGTGTCACCCAGGTTTGATTGCTGGTTCCATTGCTTTAACGTTTTGCTTCAGTTGTACAGTATGTGGAATCGAGCTCACTTCTGTAGGAGACAGACTACATTGATATATGGATGCTGAGTTTCAGTGTGGAAATTAACTCTTGTGGCCTGTATGCTAGATTTAGTTTACTATGAGATAATCAGTGCAAGGATAAAGCGTAACTTGTTGTCCGGTTACCTGTCACATCTGGTCTAAATTTCTCTTTGTTACAGTTTCTGTCGAAGAATGGAATTTACGAGTTCTAGAACTGGTTTGATGATAGGACATGGTAAGAGCAGTAGCTCCAATCTCTCAGTCATTTAGTATATTATTGTGACCATTGTTTTTTATTTCTCAGTCCCTACATTTTGTTTGCTGTGTTCCCACTATTCAGGATCTGTAAGCTTTAATTAGAGAGATTTTTTGAACCTGCCCGGTGTTGTATGGTTCCTTTGAGCAATCCAAGTCGATTAAGCCTTCTTGTATGGTACATGCATGCATGATGCATGCTCCACACTTCTGGATGCATGGTGTTCTGGCCGCTAAATCATGACATGTAGGCAATTTAAGTGTCACATGTTAGCAATTTTAGTGTCATTTGTAGGCAACTTAGATTAAATCAACAAACAAATTATTCATATTAGCTAAGTAATTTTTAATTTCTAGGGTTTTAGTATTTTGTCCCCTGTCTTAGTTACTGTGGGCTACACATCTCTCCTTACTTGTCATGATTTATTAGCTCTCCATCAGAATTTATTAGCTATTGTTGTATATTGTAATGCATTTGTGATAATTATAGGTCGCATTTCCTTGTGGAAATGTTGGGACAGAAGCATTGTTTGCTGATCTTTCATATTTCCCTGTACAAGCTATTCAGGTAGTTTATTGCCTGTCTTTGTTACTAGCTGTGAAAATGTTCTTATGATAACCAATGAACCTTTTAGAGACAAATGTACATTTTACATCCTCTTCTCACATGAGTACAGAAGTAAATCCTTTTGCTTGCCTGCTGATGACATCACATTTTTGTGTGCAGATTGCTTTCACGGTGGTTGTGTTTCCATGCCTTCTTTTGCAGTATACGGGCCAAGCTGCCTATATTGCTCAGAACAAAAACCTTGTCTCCCATACCTTCTATCATTCCCTTCCAGGTAATGATGTCAGATAGAGGAGTCTTCGTTTACCATGTATACATGAATGCACATTGACACTATTATTTGGTACAGATTCTGTACTTTGGCCATCATTCATTGTTGAAACAACAGCTGCAGTAGTTGCTAGTCAGGCAACTATATGGATGCCCTATTCAATTATCCAGCAAGCTCTTGCTCTAGGCCAGATATACAGTCCCGATATTAATTGGATCCTCTTCGATATTTTGCATCGCTGTCACTGCTGGATTTAAAATTGCCTATGCTGCATGTTACACATTACTGTTTTCTAATGTGGCATGACATATGTCTGCATTTCTGTCATAATACTTGTTTTTCATTCTTTTTTGCAGCTCTATGCAATATTGTTACTGTACATAAGTTATAATACGATTTAATATATGTTGCTTTTTTGGGTTAGTTGTCTTTTAAATGCATGCCTCCTACCAGGCAATGAGTTTGTGGACAATTTTATTTTAAATGCATGCCCCTATTAGGCAAAGGGTTTTGGGTTAGTTGTCTTTTAAATGCATGCCCCTACCAGGCAATTAGGTTTGGGGTAATTGTCTTTTAAATGCATGCCCCCTACCAGGCAATTAGTTTTGGGGCAATTTTTTAAATGCATGCCTCCCCTATTAGGTAATGGGTTTTGGGTTAATTGTCTTTTAAATGCATGCCCCTATCGGGCAATGGAGTTTTGGGTAATTGTCTTTTAAATGCATGCCCCCTACCGGACAATTGGTTTTGGGGCATTTTTCTTTTAAATGCATGCCCCTCTATTAGGCAATGGGTTTTGGGGCAAATTTCTTTGTGTTTACTACTACAGTTTGCTGCAAAAGAAGCTTGATAGAAGGTTTTTACATCTTGGTGCAGAACCAGTTCTAGAGATTGGTCTGGGAGATGACCAACCTTCAAGGTATGGTTTTAAGAACTATATACTTTTTGAGAATGCATGAATTGCCGATACAGTTGTTATGATTAGCACACCACATTTCAACTAAATTGCTTTTTTTAACTATTTAGGCAGTCCTCCGTCTCCCTCTCTTGCGGTCACTCCACGTGCATGATCCGCCCCCGCCTCACCCGCCTTGCTCATTTTTCTTTGTTGACCTAGTTAACGATCTTGGAAATGCCCATTTTGCTATCTCACATAGTTCCAAAAAAACATTCTGTATTGTGTCATATTTGTGTGTAATTGTATTTGCTTGTATGCCATAAAAATTGGTGATGTACCCTCAGACCTCAAACCTGAATATCTACATATAGTATTGTTTCTGATCTTCAATTTCTCATGTATGTTATTTATGCTTCATTTTTCTTTACCCAAAGCAGATGTCGTGAGGTATTGCTTCAAATATGTATGCCTTAAGCTTGTCAGCCAATGCGCCCACGCCAAACCCTCACCATTACAAGCAGGTCAGCAATATTTCTTTAGCTTTGCAAAAAGAAAGTCATCTGAAACCAAAACACTTCCTGATGGACTATATTATTACCAGCATCAACCTTCACAGCCAATAGAGGTCTTGGAATATCCTATAGAAATCAATGAGCTAGCCCGTGTCAGGAAATTATTGTGTGTCTTGATGCAAATATTTGTGAGGAAATTTATTAGTAATCTAGTAAGCAAGTTAATATCATTACTCAGACAAGTTATTAGTTTTCTAGTAGCAATTTAATATCACTGGTCAGGCAAGTTACTGGTATTCTGGTAACGTTTTAATATCATTGGTTAGTCAAGTTATTAGTATTCTAGTAGCAATTTAATATCATTGGTTAGTCAAGTTATTAGTATTCTAGTAGCAATTTAATATCATTGGTTAGTCAAGTTATTAGTATTCTAGTAGCAATTTAATATCATTGGTTAGGCAAACTAGTATTCAGGCTAATTATCAGTTGTATTGTCCTGAGCTTTATCAATTGGGCAAGATCGTTCCTATGCTGTTTTTTGTGTGTGGTCTTCTAATTGTTTGGAATGCTGTTTTTTTGTGTGTGGTCTTCTAATTGTTTGGAATGGTTAACAGCGTCCTCCATGCCTATTCCTTGGCAGATGCTGTGCAAAGCTATAAGGTTGTGGGTGGAGCCACGTCCAAGTGGAGCTGCAGTTGCAAGCGGTGGGGCTATGCGTTTTTCTTTGCAGCAGACTTGGCTGATGATACCTACGATACCTAACGAAGCTAGAGAAATTTGTGCAATAGTGCTATAAGGAACTGTAGATTAGTTTCCCCGGTTGACCCTTTTTGTACAAATGGTCACCCCAAATGGAGAACATATGTATGCATTATTAAGCAATTTTTTTGCTTTTGATTTTCAATATGTGTGTGCATTACAAATGGTCAATTGGTCACCCCAAATTTTGACCTTTGCTTTTGCTTTTAATTTTTTATTAAGCAGGAGTGCATACGATGCTTCGGCATATGAGAAATGTTGGGTAGTGCGTTGGAAACAGTGAGGGGACAGTTGGCTGGTGTTGGGCGGATCCGTAAAAGAAAAACTGATTTGGTGGAAGTTATCCTTTCCTAGAATAGGGTGTGCAGGCTATAAGGCTAACGGCTGCACGTGCAGCCCTTAGACGCGTCCATATAATATACGTATATATGTATGTATGTATGTATGTATGTATCTCCCTCCATCAGCAGCGTACGACCAGAGACACTCGAGAGAGTGGAGTAAAGTTGTGTTCAATTTCAAGGCCAGCCGCGACGTACGTACGAGCATGAACTGGTGGTGGAGGCGGGCGATCGGCGCGGCGGCGCAGCAGGGGCGAGCAAGCAAGCCGCCTCGCCCGGGCGACGGGCACTTCGGGCGTGGCGCTGGTGGTGGGCGCCACCGGCATAGTGGGGAGCTCCCTCGTCAACATCCTCCGCTCCCGGGACACGCCGGCGGGCCATGGAAAGTCTCACGCGCTCTCCGCCGCCCGCCCCCGCCACAGGCCACCTCCGCCGCCGACCAGCCGTCCTCTGCCGTCACGTACCTACAGGTCGACCTCGCCGACTCCTCCGCCCGTGGCCGAGGTCCTTTGCGCCGCTCACCGACATCACCCGTCTTCTACGCGCGCTGTCCCTTCCACATGATCGGCGCGGGCACCGGAAGGTCAACTTGGACCATGCTCCGCCACGTGCTCTCGGTCGTCGTCCCAAAGCGCCCCACGCTTCGCCCGCGTCCCGCCTCGGGCCGGGACCAAGCACTACACCGGCCAGCCGGTGATCGCCCCGACCCGCCTCGTCGGTAGCATCATCGCGCATCGTCGGCATCGTCGGCGGCGGTGGCGGCGACGCGGCGATGGCACAAGCCCTGAAGCCACCCTACAGGGACATGCGAGGGCTCGGTGGCAACTTCTACTCACGACCAGGAGGATGTCCTCTTGGGCGCCATCTCGATCTTCGTCCCGGTAGCGGCGGCGGATCGGCTGGTCGGTGCACCGTCCCAACCTGATCTGGGCTTCTCGGCAAGGAGCGCGATGAACATCGTGTACGGCTTTGTGCGTGTGTGCCGCCATCTGCCGGAAAGAGGGGCGTCCCCTTTGCGGTGGCGGGGTCTCAAAGCGCGTGGGAAGGGTTCAGGCCGGACCTCCGACGCGGACCTCGTCGCCCGGCGGCGGTCGAGAGGCGGCCGTCGACCACGACCGGCAAGGCAAAAGAACCGGGCGTTCAAGCTGCGGCAACGGCGGCGTGTTCAAGTGGGAGCAGGCGTGGCCGATCCTCGCCGACCGGTTCGGGCTGGAGTGGGTGGGTTACAAGCGGGGGCGAACTACGGTAAACCTGGTGGGTGCGGCCGCACCCACAAAATTTTTGAAAAAACGATGATATGAACCAATTTTTCACTATATATGCACCCACATATTACAAATCCTTGCACCCATCGGAGGCAAATGCACCCCCCCTCAATGTTGCTCTAGCTCCGCCACTTTGTTACAAGGGGGAGAAGAAGCGCGTCAAGCTTCGCGCTCGCCATGCCACGGAAGGCCGCCGTGTGGGACGAGATCGTGGAGTATCAGCTCGTGCCGACCAAGCTCCACGAGGTGGCCAACTGGTTGTTCGTCGATGGATTGTTCTATGCCAACTGGGAGTTCATTGACAGCATGAACAAGAGCAAGGAGCACGGGTTTCTCGGATTCAGGAACACGGCCAAGTCCTTCAATTCTTGGATCGACAAGATGAAGGCCTACAAGATTGTTCCCTGATGAATCTTTCTATTAGCTCCCACTAATGTGTGTGTTCTACTGTACGTGCGTGTTTTTTTTTTTTGATCCAAATGTACGTGCGTGTTGTGTTTACTGTAACGTCTTGGACTGTGAAATAAACAAGAACAAGTAATGTTCACCAAGCAAGTATTACCTGCACGGCGTGTAAAGAGACGTACGCACGGCGTGTATAAAGAACAAGTAATGTTCACCAAGCAATTTATTATACTTGCACACGTCAAGAGATGGCGCAGCACTACACGGATCTCTATTTCTTACTTGTTTAATTAGGTCACTATATAAATTTGATTTTGAATTAAAGTAGACATTGATTGTAAGTACTAAAAATAGCATTAGGTCGATCTCAACGAGAATTTCATATGTATTTCATGCTTATTAAATAGGGTGTCACGTCAGCAGAATTCCACGTTTTCATGAAACGATGAGGAGAGAGAAGGAAAACGTTTCATCCCGGGAAACGTTTGAACGACGTTTCCAAGATGTTGGAAACTGTGTGAAATACACACTGAGAAAAAAAAAAAATAATGTTTCATCCCATGAGCGTGCACGCTTTTGCAGGCCGTGAGCGGGAGCTTCGCCGCGGGGTGCCTTTGCCGGCCGTGGGAGGAAGGTCCATCGCGCGCGCCTTCGCCAGCTACGGGAGGAAGCTGCGTCACGTGCGCCTTTCGTTAGCGAGCCAGTAGCCAGCCAGCAGCGAGGCCGGAGGCGAGAGAACGAGCCCCGCAAACGGTGGCGGCGGCGCCCTCGGCTCCTGAGGTTGGACAGAAGCGGTTTTTTAATCGGGCCGCACTCGATATTCTTCAAAGGTAGTTGGTATGTACTTCGTACTGTTCAGCGTGGTCATGCAAGATGCCATGAAATGCACACTCCCTTTTGGGGCGCCTCGATCGCATCGCATATAATCCCATAATAAGGCGCGGGAGAGCGACACCAAATGCATGCGAAAGCAACATCAATGGGAAGAAGGAAAAAGGTATACGTAGACGCGTGCACGGCGACACACCAACGACCAACGCCTCAACCACCGTGGTCCAAAACCGAAACACACACGCGCATGCATCCCGGGGCCCACGATCATGCGGCCGTCGCCGCTGCACGTCTGTGCAGCGTAGCGTAGATATATCCATCGTAGGCATCGATGGTGCCGATCGACGAGTTCCACGCATGTCGATCGATCTCGTTGTTATTTACTCGGCGAAGCCATCTTCGCCGAGTGCCAAAAATCTTGCGGTCGGCGAAGAGTTCGCCGAGTGTCGTCGTCGGCCTCAGCGAACCGGCGTCGACCGTTAAATATGGAAGGGGCTTTGCCGAGTGCCAAACGCGTCGGCGACTCGGCAAAGAAAGAATATTTTTAAATCTTTGCGAGTGCCGGGATGTTGGCGCTTCGGCAAATTATTTATTTTACGAAAAACAAATAGACTTTGCCGAGTCTTTGTGAGGGAGGCAAGAAAAGATTATGGTCATTTTGCCGAGTCTGCCACCTTTTGCACTTCGGCAAACCTGCCATTTTCTGCGGGTTACCCGGCTTTGCCGAGTCGGGCACTTTCGGCAAAGCTGTGAAAATTCGAATTTTTTTTTTGTTTCTATTGCTTGTTCTTGCAAATCAACATATACATATACCATAAACATTCATATATACATCATAAACCACATAGATCACCGATTCACATATATAATCCACATATCTCACAAATTCACATATATAATCCACAAATACCACAAATTCACATATATAATCCACAAATACCACAAAATCCAACATGTCCAACAACCAAACGGAATCTAACATGTCCAACATCGAAACGAGATCCGTCACGATTGCAACATATCCAACATCTAAAATAAATCCATCACCACCACCTCAACTTGCGGCCCCAACCGTGGCCTCCCCAGTGCGAAGAGCCCTCACCTTGCCCCGGATACCACCCGTCTTTGCGGCGCCCGACCGAACGTCCACCCGTGGTGTGGAGGGGCGTGTGGAAGCCCGTAGTGTGGGCTCCGCGCGCCGGAGGAGGAACGCCACCGGCCACGTGTACTATGCGGTCGGGCCGACCGGATAGGGCCGGATGGGGTGGAGAAGGGCCACACGGAGGAGTCGGGTTCGAACCCGCCGACCGTGGCTGCACAAGTGTGAGAGGCGATCTCATTAGTACCTGCAGGTGAGCCGCACATGCCAAATAAATGAACAACAACATATACTCACTCACCTGAGTTCCGCGGGAGGAACGGGAAACGGGGTGGAGGCGGAAGCGAGCGAGGGAGGCAACGGAGGCGGGGTCACACCGGGATCTGCGGAGGCCACGGAAGTAGCTCGCCACGTCCTTCAAGCGGCGCACCGAGTGTTGCGTGATTGCCTCCAACTCCCGCCGATGGGCCTCTGCACAGGCCGCTGCACGGCCGCAAACTCTTCCCTTTGGGCCGCTGCACGGCCTCGGCTCTGCCATCCCGACCGCAATATTACAACCGTAACATTGAAACAATGCATAGGTAGCGAAAATGTGTAAAACCGGTGAGCGACCGATGAAATCGAAGTTACCCGCATCGTGCATGGGCTCGGCTGCCGAGGGTGCTATGGGGATGTCGGTGGAGGTCGTGCTCCTTGGCGAATCACCCTCGACACATCAGCGGAGGACGAGTCGATCGTGGTGGGCCATCCGAACCGGCCGTCTTTGCTTCCCTCCTCCCAACCTCATCACCAGTGTGTGTCTAGGGGCGCGGTGGTGGATCGAAGTCCTCCCCATAGCGGCCGCTTGGCCGCCTCGGCGTCTTGGGTAAGCTTGGGGTAGACGGCGGGCGTTCTTTGTGCGCCTCGGGCCCCTTCGCCGGTCGTGGGCGTTGGCGGGGTCGGTCGCCGCCGGCGTGAGTCAAGGCCCACCCAGCGTACTCGACCTCACGGTTTCCATCGCGGTCGATTTGCGAGGAGAACACGAGAGATGGTTAGAAGTGAAGAGATTTGAGCGCTTGAATAAAAATATCAACACAATCGTACCCATCTATCCATATACACACCGAGGGGCACGCTGCCTTGGTGGTGTGGAGCGCCTTGCATCTCCAGGCGACACCTCCGGCGGAGTCTCTTGTACTCGTGCGTCTCGTCCAAGAGCCACTTGTCCACAATGGCCTCCCCAGCAGTCCTTGTACTTCTTTGCACCACTCCCGGACACATCTGCATGACATAGCGGAGGATTAATGGAAGTCTGCTTATTTTTTTTATTGAAGAAATCTGAATAAATGCGTTCTACGAACACGGATGTCTTGCTCCTCGGTGAGGTCGGTCTCCCTCTGGAGCATCATCTCCCTTTGCTTCGTTCTTCTTCACCACCTTGCCAAGCACGTCGGGCGTTGTAGGAGGTGATCGCGATAAACTCGCGCCCTCGTGGTACGAGTCCTTGAGTCGTTCTCGGCGGACCACACATCCCCGCACTCTAGCGGCCTCCTCCTCCTTCCCCGGCTCGCCGTGAAGTAGTTACGCATCTGAAAACATGTATCATTCAATTATTTAAGAAACATAGTATTCAAACGGCGTGAAGTAATCCCGCATACACACTCACCCAAAAGTCCGTCTTGATCTTCACGGCAAGTCTGCCCTCGTTCCGCACGCCGCGAAGTGGTCCCACGTCGGGGAACCTCCCTCACGTTGTTCCCCCGAGGTCCACCGGGCCGGGGTAGTTCTCTCTAATCGGCCGAGCTCACGGATGCCATTGATATGGCGCGCACGCCCCCTCCGCTTACAATCTTCCGATTCTTGCCGCGAGGCATTAAGACAAATTGTTAGTTTGAAGTTCGATTTTCAACATGTCATATGAAGAAGTAGTGAAAATATCAATGGCTACTTACTTTTCACCGTTGGGTCGAATCACGGGCGGCGGTGAAAAGGGATCGGCTTCCCCAATGGGAGGCCTTCGAGGCCTTATTTGGTAGACCTTGGCGGCACTCGAGGAGGGCGTGTGGACAGGTGTCTCTTCGGCCTTTGGAGTCCAGAGTCGAAGCGGTGTGGCCCGACGAGGGCTGGCCCGACGACGGCCCCCGGCCGGCCCGACCCGGCCCGGTCCGGGTCCGCGACGACACAAAGTCAAGCCTCCTCGTGGACGGACGACGTCGGCGGCGCCCTCGGCGTCTCCACCGTCGGTCTTTGCTCGTCGGCCTCCTCCTCGTCGGCTGGGGAGAGGGTGAGGGGGGTCTCGCGTAGCGGGGCGGACCCTGTCGGCGTTCTTAGCCTTCCGCTGGCATTTTGTCGAGTCCCCTGCAAAACAAATAGTAAACCAATTAGTATTGCAAAATGAGCGAAATATAATTGAAAGGTAACAATAATAACAAAATAGTATTACATGATTTAGAAATTATCTCCCCAAATGCCTAAAGGCTGGGATGTAGTCATCACTATCGCTACCACTATTGTAATCATCAATGTCATCACCCTCATCATCACGTGGAGTCCTCGGCAAGTGCATCGCCCTCCACGGCTCCTTCGGCGCACCGGCCTCCATCGTTCAAGAATTTGCGGGTCCTTAGCATCCGCACCTCATCACCCTCGTCCTCATCGATGGCGTTGTCTACTTCCATGCCCATCGGCGAAAGAATGTCTATCTCCAAACGTCCTTCTAGCCCCTCGGGTTGATAGAACTCTTGAGTGTTTGGGTCGGGGTTGTAATCATCATCGTTCGAACGGCGCTTTTACCGTGCGGCGATACACTGCGCACAAGGTACCAACCCGCAAGGTCCGCGTGTTTTTTGGCACGCCTATGGGAGGTAATAAACTTGTGTGGCGTGTATATTAGCCACAATATAGACATCCTCTCCCTCCATATCACGGAATCTGTCGAATTTCGACTTGCCCAATCGTAGGGGTCCACTTTCGTGTCATCGGGGATCGAACCAATGGCATTTGAATACCACTAGCTTGAGCTCTTTAGGACCCCGAAGTTGAGCTCATATATTTCTTCGACTATCTTGTAATAGTCCTTCTTATCAAGCGGGCGTCACGAACTCCGGTGCGTTGTTTTCGGTTGGGCCGACTCTCCTCGTAGCTTCTCGTGCGCGAACCGATAGCCATTCACATCATAAGCGGTGAGCGAGTTGACCCTACGGGAGAAGCCATTGCCCACTGTTTTTAAATCTTCGCACATATCGGCATGTCGTGGGGGGCACGCAAGGTCGGGCCACATAGATCGTTACATTATATGTTACTAGGACCAAAGTGGAATATCAAAGCGGGAGCGAGGTTAGTTGGATGGTACCTTTGAGCGAGAACCGGGGAAATAAAATCGGGTTTCCCATTTTTTAGAAGATTGTCTTCTTGTTGTAAGGTAGGAGCCCCATTCCCTCTCGGTGTTGACCAATAAATTCCACGAAAAAACAAGGCTAGAGGTTTAGGGTCGATAGGTGGAGGCGGAGGTGTGGAACAAGCTCATTGAGAACTTACTGGCGATAAGGGGCGGTTTAGTCAAGGTTCAACAACACATAGAGCATGATAGTGCGCCACTCATCAAGGGACAAGTGCTTGTGGGTAGGCTGCGCTTCCTCTTCCGACTTGCCCTCTGAAAAGGCTAAGGTTCGATGAACTCTCCTCGGCGTTATAACGAGGGGTAGGATTGTGGGCGCTCGGAAGTTTCTCGGTATAAAACGCGCTGTGTGAAGGTCGACACCTCCTCCGGAATGTATGCCTCTGCCGCGGAAGGCTCAATTACGGCTTTATTCTGCATTTTCTCCGAAAGTACCTTGAGAGCCCTCTCAATTGGATAGCACCAACGGGGCTCGCGGGCCCCCCCAACCGTGCCTCGCGCGGGCGGTGCAAAATCGGGTGTTGCATGGACGGGGAAGAAGCCCGGTGGAAATATCATCTCTAACTTGCGATCAACGCGGTGCGGCCGCTCTCGGATCGGCAATCGCATCCCGAGATAACTCCTTAACACAAAAAGGCGGCGGAAGAAAAAGCTCAACTCTGCCGGGGCGCCACCACACCGGTTCGGGGAGGTATCCCCCAGAGTCATCGCGAGGAAGGATCCGCTCAATCCATATGTGGAAGTCATGACTCTTCGTCCCGGGACTTTCATAGTTTGCAAGTTCACTCCCCTACTCGAGTTCGCCGCATACCCATCGGGAGCGATAACGTCTTCATCCACTGTAGCACTTCCTTCCTATCGGCCCTTTTGATGATGTAGTCGGCCCGGCCTTTTTCCATCTCCTCCCGGGGCTAGGGGTCTCTATCACTAGCTTTGGTCTATCGCCAAAGATCTCTATGTCAAGTCTAGCTTTAACGTTGTCCTTTGACTTACGAAGGTCCATGGATGTTGCGAAGAGTGCCTCGAGAGATATTCTTTTACTGTGTGCATTACATCGATGTTGTGTGGAAGAAGAAGATCCTTGTAGTAGGGAGATTAGTCAAGCCCGATATATAAGTCCACATGTGTGTCCGACCATATCCAACAAAATCACCTTTCTTTTCATCGATTTTGAGACCAGGCTAGCTTTCGGCAAGGACCTCTTCACCGGTCATAAACTTTGGGATGGGATCGGTGACTTGAATACCTTTAGTGAAGTGCTTTTTGTCTAGTCTGAATTCATGGTTCTCGGGCAAGAATTGGCGATGTTTGTCAAACGAGGAATACTTGCCACCCTTGAAAGCGGGTGAACTGCCATTTGCCTTGCATGTTGGGCAAGGGAACCTCCATGAACACACCATCCGCTGAATATGCCATAAGCCGGAAGTCATGCATTGAATATAGGTACCACGTGCATTGTAAAGTTTGTCTTTGTAGCTCGGTCGTGCGTCGGTTACCCATTTTCCCAAGCATCTTGCAATTCATCCCACACTTGGCTGCATGAACACACCCATATTGTTGCGGGTGCCGGGTATTATCGGCGTCAAAACAGGTGCTTGAGCTCAAACATGACACCGGGGGAAGATTGAGAGGGATCACAAACACGGGCCAACAAGTGTACGGGGCCGCCCGGTTGACCGTGCGGGTTGAACCCATCTGTTCGCGAACGCTACACGCATACATTTCGAGCCTCCATAGCTTTTTTTTCGGGATGCATATTATCGAAGTGCTTCCATGCATCACCATCCGATGGGTGTACCAACTTCTCGGGATCTATCTTTTGCCCTTCTTGTGCCATGTCATTTGTTTCGCGGACTCCTCCGTCATGTACGACCGTTGGAGCCTCGATGCGAAAGGAAGGTGTCGTAGGACCATCTCGGGGATCTTGGACTGTTTCTTCCTGCCATCACTACATTCTACCTCCACATACCTAGAGGCTTTGCACTTTGGACCGGTCGCGTTGCTTCCTTGAGGTCTCCCCTAAAGAGGGCGCACCCCTTTGGACAAGCATGAGTGCGAGTCATCACGGCATCTTCGGTCCACGAAGAAGTCTCTGTGACTCGTCGTGTTCTTCGGCGGGGGGTGACCCTCTGGAAGCATTTTGCCAAGAATCCCGACAGCGAGGGTGTCGAAGCCGTCTCGACTAATGCTCAATTGGGACTTCAACGCTATAAGGCGTGAAATGCCATCGGCCGTAAGCATTGTCTTCTCGTGAAGGGGCTCTTTGTGCGCCTCCATCATCTCGTAGAAACGCCTTTGCGGTTTCCTCGGGTTCCTCCTCCAATCCTCCATTGAAGCGTGCATCATGAAAGTGCGCCATCATATGCGCCATCCGGCATCTTGATCATACTCCTCGAGGAGGGGCCTCACCACGTCCTCTCTAATACGATCGACTTCGCCGTGGAAGATCCGGCGGCTATAGTTTGGGGACGAATCCGTTGTTGTAAATATGTTTACCCATTTCAATCTTGACTTCGCTTTTTCTTGTTCTTACATTTCTTTGCCGCGGACCGCGGCATCCGAGCAGACCCTTTAGCGGTGGGCCAAATGCATGTTCGGGAAAGCATCGGTCCCCTAACCCATTCAAGACTCTTACTTGCGAAGCCCGGTGTACATCCACTCACGGTTATCCATCCTCTGTCATACGCCCATGTCGGCCGAGCCACATAAGCGGCAATTGCATCTACTGCGGCGTTCCTACCATCTAATAGGTGAGGGGTAGGTCCTAATCCCACCCAGGATCGCGTAGACAAGGTTAGCATCCATGCTTTCGAGGTCCCGCCCGGCCGAAATTTCGGCGACACCTCCCATTTGTTCTCCCGATACGTCTGGCGGGGAGAGTGTGTATCCGGAGAACAGCGGGGAGGTCTTTGCCCGATTCCGGCACCGGGCGGGGAGCCGAGAGCATGGATGCTAACCTTGTCTCATCCATCCACTGTCCAAAACGTGGACAATCGAAGCAGTCGGTCGCGGATATGCACGGATCGCGCATACCAACGCCCGTATCTCTTTCGGACGGGAGACGCCTTAACTGGGTCGCGCTATGTAAGACAACTACAAGGGCCGGGACGGGCGTGATTCATACCTACGGGGGTCGGTGGAGGCGCGGTGCAGCAAGACCCGCACACGAGGAACGGCCGGGGTCGCCGAGTCCTCCCGACAGTGTCCTCCTACAAAACAAGGCCAAAAAAGTTAGTGTCCACTCAAAATTTCGGCGGCACCTCCTCGCACGGGAGATACCCAAAACTCGCAAAAAACATGGCACGAAGGCCAACAACCACATGCATATACCGAGAATGGGCACGAAGGCCACCAACCACCAATATGGGCACGAAGGCCACCAACCATCAATATGCGCGAAGGCCGCCAACCACCAATATAACAACCACCAATATGGGCACGAAGGCCACCAAACTATTTACTAACTACTACTACTAACCCTACTAACTACTAGTACTAACCACTACTAGAAAGATAGGGCTTACCTTGGCCGTAGAAGCGGCAAAACAGCGGTCGGCGGCGGCGGCGTCGATCACCACGGCAACGAGCGATTGTCGGCGGCGGCGTCGATCACCGCCCCGGCGGCACTGCCGGTCGGCGGCGGCGGCGACCCGGTCCGAGAGGCACTCTCTTCCTCCTCCTCCCCTTCCCCTTCTTCCTCCTCCCTCTTCTTCCCTTCCTCCCTCTTCTTCCTCCTCCCTCTTCCTCTTCTTCCCTTCCCTTCCTCCCTCTTCCTCTTCTTCCCATCCCTTCCTCAGCTGCACAAGGCCGGCCTTGGTCCGGCGAGGGGCCGCGCGCGCGGCCGGCCGGCGGGCCGGGCGAGCCCGGCCCGGTCGGCCGCGGACGACGGGCGGCGGCCTTGGCGGCCGGCCTCCGGCGTTAGCGCGGAGGGCGGATCCGCCCGAGGATGGGGGCGGGCGGCCGGCGGCCGGCGGCGGCACCGGCCGGGCGGGGCGGATCCCGGGCGGCGGGCGCGGCCTTGGCGCGGGGCGGGTCCGGCGGCGGCGGGGTGAGTCCGGCGAAGCGAAGGGGATCCGGATCCGAACGGGCGCGGCGGGCGAGGTCGGCGGGGAATCGGCGGCGGCGGCGGCGTCGCGGCGTGGCGTGGCGGCGTGGGGAAGAATGAGGGAAAAAATGGGTCCTCGGGCCCCGGATATTGGGCGGCTTTTGCCGAGTGCCGGAAATGCGGCACTTCGGCAAAAGCTCTGTCATTTTTTAAAAACCCTGCTTTGCCGAGGAGTGCCACGCATCGAGGCACTCGGCAAGAACGTCTTTGCCCGGGTGCCACGAGTCAGGGCACTCCTGTAAGAAATCTTTGCCTTTGTGCCCCACGACTTCGGCAAACTATTTTTGTTTTTTAGTCCCATTTTTTTTCTTTGCGTTGGGACACTAATTACATGTCATGTTCAGAATTTGGGAGAATTTCACGCTGTTTTGCTATATTTCATGATTTATTTTTATTTTCTTGCATTTTCTTGGCGACTCCAAATTTGAGCTACGGTACATGAAATAATGGGCGATGTGGTCATTCAAAAAATGTTATTCCGCGATGTTTGGCGTATGTTTAGGCTAAATCCGGGGACTACGCTGAAATTTCAAACATTTATGTCTTGGGAACATGACGAGTCACGTCTTGGGAAAGGTGTTTTTAAAATCTATAAATTCCAAAGCGAGTTTAAAATTCACGAAACTTGGCGTGGTGTCTTGTCATCTCATGGGGAGGGCGTGTGAAAAAATTTTGAAAAAGTTTCGAGCAAGTTGTGGCGTCGGATGGCTAAAACCCCGGACATCTCCACACTTCATCACATGATGAAGTGTGGAGATAACTAAACTTCAGTTTATCTCCACACTTCATCACATGATGAAGTGTGGAAGGAGATGTCTGGGTTTTAGCCATCCGACGTCACAACTTGCTCGGAAACTTTTTCAAAATTTTTTCACAAATTCCCCATGAGATGACAAGACACCACGCCAAGTTTCGTGAATTTTAAACTTCGTTTGGAATTTATAGATTTTAAAAACACCTTTCCCCGCACGTGACTCGTCATGTTCCCAAGATTATAAATGTTCGAAATTTCAAAGGCGAGTCCCCGGGATTTAGCCTAAACATATGCCAAACATGGTGAATAACATTTTTTGAATGAACACAAATCCATTATTTCATGTACCTGCAGCTTCAAATTTGGAGTCGCCAAGAAAATGCAAGAAAATAAAAATAATTCATGAAATATAGCAAAACAGCGTGAAATTCTCCCAAATTGTGAATATGACATGTAATTAGGGTACTAATGGCACACAAAAAATATATGGGACGAAAAATAAAAAAAAATTAACGGTTTGCCGAGTGCCTTATGTGGCGGTCGGCAAAGAGAGTATTTGCCGAGTGCACGGAAGCTTGGCACTTTCGGCAAAGCGTGTCGCGTTTGCCGAGTGCCTAGCGTGAGACACTTTCGGCAAAGGTGACGGAGAGCGCGTCCGTTTGGTCCCGTTATCCTTTGCCGAGTGTATTATTTTGCCGACCGGCGGCACTCGGCAAAAGTATTATTTTTCGAGTCTTTGTTCGCCGACGGCTGGCACTCGGCAAAGATGGTTTTGCCGAGTGTCTGAGATTGGCACTCGGCAAAGGTGTTCGTTGCCGAGTCTTGCGGCTTTTTGCCACTCGGCGAACCTCTTCGCACTCGGCAAAGACGCGGTTTCCTGTAGTGCTTGTCTCTAAACTAAAGAAGTTGTGCAATGCATTTGGTAAAGTTGTGCATACATCGTGCTCGATCAAAAACGACCTCACATGAGACAAAGAGCATCTAGCTTTTTAATTTCCTTTAAGGTAAAGGCAGTGGCGATCGAAGCCAGGCCAAAATGGCGCCGGGTCATATGTAATTTATGATGGGGGTTTTTTGTCTTTATAAGACAGTGTAAAATAGTAATTATCATTGAGTTCGCACAAATTTACCGAGTCTGCTGACACCAGTAGTGAAGTGTAGCTAGCTTCGCCTCTGGGTAAAGGGATAAAGCACACAAAGTTTCCTTATTATGAAGATCTATAATCACTTCCAAGGAATCGAAGAGTCTATTACGCACTTGTGCACACCCATATCAAGAGCCAAAGAAGTTGTTTTTCATTATAGGCTAGAGCTTCCTAGGGAGCAAGGACCAACAAGGTTACTAATAACCATAACACACTTGTAAGATCAGGGCACTCACAATGCAGACTCTACACGGTAGAGTCTAAGTCTAGGCCTGGGTGTTCGGGTTCGGGTAATTTGGGTAATTCAAAATTCGGGTAATGAAAACTGCTACCCGATTTTAGTTCCGAAAAAACACTACCCAAAATTTCGGATACCCCATAATTCAGGTTCGGGTATACCCGATCTACCTGATTTTACAGAAAACAAGAAACTAAACAAAATTTTAGTAGCGATTGATACATAATTTCACCCGAAATTTAGATAGAATTTCAACAACAATTTATGGAGAATAATATATTATAGTTACTTGTTCGAACCATGAAAATTATATTTTAATAAATTGATAATTTCAAGTGTTTAACTAGCAACACGTGATAAATATAAAGACAAGCCAAATCTTCGAGATAGTTCGGGTAATTTGGGTACGGAGTCTATTACCGAATTATCCAAAGTAATTTCGGGTAATCAAAATCTCTATCCGAATTTGGGATCGGGTAATTCGGGTCCGTGTTCGAGTAGTTCGGTACAGTGCAGTGCTTGGGTATTGAGTATTTTGCCCAGGGCTACTAAGTCTAGTTATTATTTTTGTATTTATTGTATTTTACTGATGTGCCGATGTGGTAATATATTTATTGAAGAGAGAGAAAAGAAAAACTAAGACTTCAAGTCTACAGTATGGTACCTTTGAGGTAATAAATACGCATACTCTATGTAGAGTCTGCATCCTTAGTGGCCTTATAATTTCGTGCATTTTAACTACACCTTACTCCAGTAGTTCTATTGTCTCGGGATCACGCTACTGCGCCATCAACATATTTAAACTTCAAAAATGCATTCAGAAAGAGCTATCTATATTTGTAGACAGGTTGGTGATGTTCCTTGTAACTACGTCATTTCCCTGTCCTTGATTAATCCAGATTTTACGTTATGTAACGACTTTTGGAATATATCTTCACATAGAACCTTTCTTCGAGCACACTTGATGGCACGATTAAAAGTTTCTGAAAATCTTTAGGCCTTGTTTGTATTATTGGAATTGGATTTCACATAAATAATCATAATTTAGGAACAACTTATCTAAGTTAATTTGACCGGATGCGGAATATACTCCGTTGCGGCATAAAAATCTAAGGTCGATCTTAATGGAGAGTTTCACCTCCCGTTTTCAAGATGTGAAACTTTGGCATGAAATAGACTTCTCCCCTCAATGCACGCTTTTATAGGCTCACAGGTCCCACCGGTCTCTCTAATTGTTTGGTTTAATTGCATAATTCCATGGTGAAACATTATTTCTCTCTCAATGGGGGTTTCACACCGTTTTCAACGCATGTGAAACAAGGCTTGCCAAAGGTTTCACCATGGTGAAACATTTTCCTTCTCTCTCCTAGGAGTTTCATGCAAAAAAGTGAAGTTTTACTTGATGCGGCGCTACATTTAATGCGCATGAAACACTCATGAAACCCCCATTAAGACTGACCTAAGTTGCATAGCGAAAACAAAGCATATCTCTCACCTCGAATTTATAAATTCCAGGTCAAATAACTAAAGCATGTTTGGTCGAGGGACCGGGGACTAGAGATAAATAAAGACTAAAATTAGTCATTTGCCTCTTCCAAAAGTTTATTAGACTAGAGACTAAATAAGATTAATTTAGAGACTTAATGAAACTAAAATTTAGTTCCTGGTCCCTAGTCTCATAGAAACCAAACATGGCTTAAGTCTATAAGTCACTATTTGTTTCCCAAAGTCTTAAGACTTTTATATATAAACTCCCTCCAGGAGGTACTTCTAGTCTAGGAAAAAAAGTTTTCAAAATAGTCTCCCTGTTTAGTTTCCTAGGTATTTTAAGAACTTTTTTTTTTAGTATTTAGACAGAAAAAATTCCTGAAACCAAGAGACACAACTCTTTAAAAATAAAAAGATCCGGTCCACAAAAACAATACACTAGTTTGCAGGAGAAATATATACTAGTTCTTTTCAGAAAAGTGGCCCACGTAAGGCCCAAGCCCACGACGCTCTCGACCCCATCTGATCACTCCTACTACTAGGGTTCCGCATCCCTCCCCGCCTATATATACCTTCAGCCGCCGCCATCCTCCCATTCCCCTCTCCCCATCGCGAACCCGCCGCCGCCGCCGCCGACGCCGGTCAGGAGGAGACGCGCCAAGGAGAGCACCCAAGGAGGCGACCATGAGGGCCAAGGTATCCTCCATCTCCTCTCCTCTATCTCGTAGCTCAGATCCGTGTGGCGTAGCAACTCCTTGCCACGAGTATCTAGCTCTCTACTCGGTTCGTCGTCGTCCATGTCCCGGGGCTGTGATTACAAAGAGAGGCTCGAGTGGCGCAATTCTGGGCTGGAGTCCCTTTCGGGACGGCGGATCTCGCCGGGCGCTCGTGGCGCCCCCTTGTCGCGTCGGCTGGCTCTGGATCGTTAGCATGGGACGCGAGGTGCCGCCCGCTGCGAGTCTGATCCTTAGGGCTTTGTTTGGATGCGCATGAGCCGAGCCGTGCTGAGCTGTGACAGATCGTGTCGCGTGGGCTTGGTATCTCGTGTCCCGTGCCAGGTTCCGCATGGTCCAGCCGCTGCGGTCTGGGAGGTGTCGCGCGGCGCTTGTGGCGCCGCCGCCTGTTGGGGGTTCTTCCCCGGCCACGGTGAAGGTTATCGCATACACTTGATATGAGCCCTGTGGACTATGGACTTAAGCCTCTGTTTGTGAAATTTAGCTATGGGATGGAATTGTTTGTTCTAGCAGCGTGTGATGGTGACTGTAGATCTTGCCAATGCTTTATTTATTTAGAGATGTAGATACTTTATTTATTATTACCTGATGATTTGTTTGCACTGGGATGTGCCTGTTGCCGAAAATATGCAGTTGTCTTCATACAGTATGTTTATGCTTAGTACTGCTAGTAATTAATGGCATTAGTCAGTCACTTGCACTTTCCTTAATTGCGTTTTTAGTCCTGTTTAATCTGTGTAATTGTTGTCTTCCTGCACTTAGCTTAAGTTAAAATTGTGTGACAAGATAGGTTCTATTGAATTGCCTTATATTTTGTTTAATTCTGTTAAATGGCCATTATTCTCGTTTAAGAATAGTACTGTTGTTTTGCATAATAGCTAGATGTATTCCTGTCTATGGTTTGCTATTATTTTCTTTACTATTATTATCTGATGCTCTCTGTTTGTCATGAGACTAAACTTTGAATTGCGATCTGTGTTGATTGTCTTCAGTTAAGTTCCTGTTATTCTCTTGTATATAACAATAGTGCTGTTTCTCAGTATTCTAGTTGTTTGCATTCTTGTCTATGTTGTGGTATTATGTTTCCAGTTATCTTGCTCACTCAACTGATGCCATCTCATATGTCAATATTCAGTGGAAGAAGAAGCGCATGAGGAGGCTGAAGAGGAAGCGCCGAAAAGATGAGGCAGAGATCCAAGTAAGCTGATGGAGATGGATGGTGGACGCTTGATGGCATGCTGTACATACATTTCTTCGGATGTGTCTGCTAATGGAGAGATGTAAACATGGTGTGGCGTCATTGTTCGCCATCAGTCTAATGGCTTGTCTCGAAACCTGCGCGTCAGTAGGCAGCTATTGTGGTTCTAGTTATATCCAGAGTTTTGCACTAAGACAAATCAGTCTGTTTTGTGAACCTATTATGATGGAGCTCTTTATTTGCTGCTAATATCTATCTACTACCTATATTAAGTAATTCCTGTGTTTGTGTCGTTGTGCTGTGCTCGTTGTTCTTTCATTGGGTTATTGTGGTACTTGCTTGCTGGCGCTGGTTTATGGCCTGTTTCTTTAAATTATCACATAATCAGCGTCGTCCAGATGTGTTGAATTGAAGGGTACACCGATTGGTATGCTTCAGTGCACCGTGTCTGCATCTGAAGCTGGGTGATGTAGCACAAGCTTCTTGGTATCTGCCTTCTGTTGTGCGAAGCTGATGCTCAACATTGGTCTTATTCTAGATATTTTGACGTTCTCGTCTCCATATCTTAGGCTGTCTCCAACAGAATACCATACCTATTCTACCATTTGCATCATGCACAGTACAAAAAATCGGCATGCACATCTTACCCTCTCCAACAGAGGACTCAAATCGAGCTCGGCGTGTCCTGGTGCGCTCAACTCCCACCACTCCACCCTCGACGCCCGCTGCGGACGCGGAGGAGGGGCTGCACAACGTGCACGGCCGAGGGGTCCAATGCAGCCCTCGTCGGGCCGCGGCCGCGGCCACTCCCGGCGGCGGTGTCGCGGAGCTTCGCATGCCTCGAGGCGGAGGTCGGGCGGGCGCGGACCCGGCCCAGCGCCGGCGCCCGGCTCACGGGCCTCGGCGAGGCGCGGCGACCCGCGGTGCTCCGGAGGGCCTGGGAGCACGGCACGCGGTCGCGGGGCCTGTCCGCCTAGCGGCGACAACGCCCCGGGCTCGGCCTCCCTTATTGCGCCGTGAACGCCGCCCGACAAGGTCTCCAACAGAGGACTCAAATCCGAGCCGCACCATGGACTTGCTTCGTCGCGACGTCCCGCCAAGCCACGCCTTGGACCGCCGCCGTCCGCCGAGGTCCCAGCCGAGCCGCACCTTGGACCACGCCCGGCCGCGCGGCCCCAGCCGTCGTGGTGGTGAGCGCCGCGCCCTCGAGGGCACCGTAGCCGCGAGCCGTACCTTCGACCCGGCGCGCCGGCGCCGGGAGCCGCGTCGTGGTGGTGTGCGTCGCGCCCTTGAGGAGCGCCGTGGCCCGCGTCCGCGTCGCGCCTCGCCGCGCCCGCTTCTCCGGCGGCCTCCTCCCCGTCACCGCGCGCATGCTCGCGCGTGGCGGCGTCGCGGCGGCGGCGGTGATCCGGTGCGGCGGTGGTCACAGCTCGCCTCGCCGTCGTCGTCCGCCTCGTCGTCACCATCGTCCTCGCCGCCGACGGCGATGTTGGAGCCGCGCCCGCACCGGGCGGCGTGAACTACGCCCGCCCCCGCTCAAGCCGCGCCCGCACCGGCGGCGGCGCCGCACGGCGGCGAGCCGCGCCCGCCCCCGGCTCGCCCCCGCCTCGCCTCGTGCGGGCCCACCATGCCGACGGCGCGACAGTGATTTGGGCGTTGAGGAGAGAGAAAGCCGCATATGTGCCTTCCCTCTCCTCCGACGCAAATTGCGGCGCTTCGTTTGGCTCCTCGTTGAGGGCGTTTTCATCTGCAAAAACACTGTACGCTAGTTATTTTGGGATTTTACGTCGTCCGTTGGAGACAGCCTAGCAGAGTCGAATTCGGCCGTGCGTGGGACTGTGCGTGGGACTGTTTGGCCAATAAATACAGACGAGACCAAAGGTGGCCAGACCAAACAAATAAGCGGCTTCAACGATAGATTCTGTTCTTAGGAACTCAATCAGCGGCCATAGATGGCGTTGTGTTCCGTGCTTCGACTCCTTCCGCCGCTGTCGGGCCCCCGTATGGTGACCGTGCGCCTCTCCGGTATTTCGACGGCGGCGGCGGCCCCTCAATTTATCAGGACCGGTACTTCTTCTCCGGCGGCGGCGGCGGCGGCCGCTCGTTTTTTTTCAAGACAGCAGGTTCTCAGGTCGAAGCCAAGACAGTTGCGGAGCAGGAATCAATAACAAGGCTCAGCAACCAGCATTTTATAGATGCAGAGAATAAGTACAAAAGTTTGGTTCAGCTCCTAGAAGGAGCTGCAAGGAGTGTGGCCGAGCTCTCGAAATCTGCTGATAACTTAAGAAAAGTTGGAGTCGTAGCGGAATATGAAGGCCCTGTTCGCAATCAGCAGTATTTTCTCTCACAAAGATCGGCGTCAGTAACCAAATAGTGATTTCTTCTCACAAAGATCGGCCAGGCCGAACAGGCTCGAAGTCGCTGCCATCCCGTGGATTTTTATAATCGCCAAGGAGTATTTTCATAATAATTAGTATCTTCCATCCATCATGGAGTCGTAGTGTTACTTAGTCTTGAGCAACTATCAAGCATAATAGAGTGTGCTATGCACGTTGTGGATGTCTACATTGTACTGTGTAATTTTTTTTGAAAAAATATCTTCAATACCACTGTCATGAGTTCTGCTTTGGGTCGATTCCAAACTCGGATGCCCGTTCTGAATATCTATTTTAAAATTCGCTGAAACATTGTATAGTTTTTTTTGTACTATCCCTCTCCAAAAAAAAACCCCACCATCTACAGTCCATTTCGAAACTGTAGTGAAGCCCACGACAGGGCCTTTCGGTTAGGCCCAAACGAAGGCTCACCAACCCAATGGAAAGCCCAATTTGGCCCAACGCCGTCTCGCTCCTCAATGTCTCTCTCGACGAAACCCAGTCGTGCTCTTGCGATGGGACCACCACTCGAATGGACGGCGCGGATCTCCCCTCCCACTCCTCCGCCGCCGCCACCACCGCGGACGGCGACCGGCCGGCTCCGGAGAGAGCGGACGACGGCGGCGTGGAGGACGAGGGTACGTCCCTCCCGGAGCGGTGTGATGCGCTGGCCTCGGCGATCGCGGGGGTGCTGGCTGGCGCGCTGCGGGAGCACGAGGAGCGGGCGGTCGCCACTGCCCGGAGCCAGGACGAGGTCGCTGCTGCCGTCGACCGACTGAACGGAGGTACGTGGCCCTCTCTGTCCCAGGCTTCCATGGCTTAGGGTCTCCGGCTTGATGCGTACCATTCTGTCTGGACACTAGCCTATGCGTACTGTGGCGTTAATTCAAACCGAATAGTGGGATTTAGAATTTAGATTTTAGATGACATACTAGCAATTGAGTTGTGAGCTCTGTATTTTATCTATCTATACTTTGCCTTGTTTCTTGAACTAATCAGTACTCTTTCGTAATTTCGTCGTCACCATGGCCCAAGGCAATAAAATTCAGGGACATCCCAAAAATCTACTTTGCCTCTTTGGGATTCTAACCGAAGACTATTGGGATTTAGATGACATACGAGCAAATGAGTTGTGAGCTCTATAATAAATAATAATATCTACTCGGCCTCTTTTTTAAAACTACTCAGCACTCTTTCGTAATTTCCTCACCATGTCAATGAAATTCAGGGACCAAGAATGTACTTTGCCTCTTTGGGATTGTATAACCGTGACAGGGTGAAGCCGAAATTATAGATTGTTGAACATGCATCTGCAATTTAATTTAAATAACGCGGTATCACATTTCTTGTGCGAGATTGCATGTTCTGTTTCTTGCGAATATTGGGGTACATATGAATCTGACAGACTTGAACTTTACTTGTTAAACTGTAAACTATGCTTTCAATATTGTGGCCCAGGAACATGATTGAATCTATTTATGCTGTTCTTAGTTTCACTTTCGTTGTTGGAGTATATCACAGACTAGGATAGAGTTACGTGGGATTAAGATCCTTGTGTACTGGTTGGCCCCAAGTCATGTAAACTCTCTCTCTGTATACTATCGGAGAGGCTCAATGTAAATATTCCAACTCCACCTATAAACATAGTTGTTCTTAGTTACACCTGAATCTGCTTTATCTCAAGCGAGTTAACAAATAAATGGTGAACTAGAATTTAATAGTTAAATAGTATACAATGATTAAAATTATTAATCTGAGGAATTCATGATTCTGGCATGGGCATGTGTCAGTGTCCAACATGCCTGACCAGGTGTCAAATCCGATAAAAATTTTGGAGACCAAATACCGCTTGGAGAAGTCTCTTACATTTTCCTATGCTCCAGGGCTCCACGCTTTTGTTCTAATTTGTCTCACCTATTGTGCTATTGTCTGCATACACATTATTTTGATGGAAAGTATGTATATCCAGTAACTGTATGAAACTAAGAGTAAGTTTTTGCAGAGCTAGACAAGCTATTAGAGAATGCACCCTCAATGGTAATAATGCAACATTCAGCAAGGATTTCTAGTATCCGCAAGAGGATTTCAGCAATGAACATGCTACTCAAGTCCATACAGCGACGCATAGATAACATTGATAGAATTATTTCTACTGGTACGTCAAGTGGTTCTGTCTATCATTATAATGTGTTTTTGTATTACTCTTTGTCTGTGGATCAGCAGAGTGAATCATTATGGACACATTGCGCTTTGTGTTTACAGATCATTCATCTCCTGTACAGAAAGCTGGTAATGAATTTGGATCAAGGTGCACCACTTAGTTCTCTTTTTTTTTTACCACTTCTCATTGTTTGTCTTTGGGGTAGTCATGATAAATCTGAACAAGCAACGTTAAGTACACTTATGGCTTTCAATATCATGAAGATCAAGTCTTAGTAAATTTCTGAACAATAGATGCAATTCTGTATAGCTGGAGTGGTCAGCTTTTCCTGCTTTTGCTTTGTTGTTATGGTATGAAATAGTTAAACAATAAACAACACAATAATTAAATCTATTGCGCCCCCAAGTTCAATCTGCTACTTTATTTATCAACTGCTTAGTCCTTACTCAGTTGCATCCTTACACAGTTACTCTTAATTACAGGTTCTAGAAGAATTTTGGTGGTGTCCCATCAACTGCTCACCGTTTCTGTTTTGGTAGAGTCACCATCAAGCAATCACACGGGGCTGTGCATAGAAGTGTGACGTCATAATATCGATTTTTCCGAGAGATGTATCATCAAAATATTCCAATCCTTTTTGTCGCATATTGGAGTGGGGAGAGTCTTTTGTACTGGATAGTCAATCTCTTTCCCGTGTTCTTTTTTTGCTGCAGACAATGAAGCGTGCTTTCAGCCTTGGTGTTAGCCCTTGTATTCAAATCTGAAATTATATTCACAAATCATATTATCATATTGACACTGTTGAGTGGTTTTGATATATACTTGCTTGTTGAAGATGGCAACATCTGGAATTTGTAGTGTTATATTTTATCAGAAATGTTGGTAGATTGCCATGAATATGATTCGTTTGAAGGTGCCTTCTGGCCAGGTTTGTCACCAAAGTCTTTTGTACTGGATAGTCAATCTGTTTATTCGATGGATCCAATCAGCACACTTGCATAAACAACTTTGCAACTTTCATTGGTCGTGCAGGAGACTCAGTCATGTCCTGCCGACCACCGGCAATGAATTGCCAGGTATGTGCAGAAAAGCTGGCATGGAACACAGCAATAGAAACAAACGTATTTCAGAAGAAAAAGCTGGCATGCAGCAATGCAATAGAAACAACTACATATTTCAGAATAAAAGCCATAGCTGTTCCTCCGACTGTTTCAATGTGCTGAAAACGGACAGGAACGCCGCGTACAACACTGAAACACGTCCACCTGGAATAACAATGACCAATTGTCATGGGCGGTTAAGTCTTTATTGAAGAAATGTCACATTTTCAGAAGAAGAAATGTCACATTTTCAGAATAAATAAAGGTACAGTGACGGCCATGAATCTACAAGTTACACCAGGACACCAAGATTACAACAAAACAAACTAAGAAACGAACAAAGGTATGAACCTCAAATGGAGGTTTTGCTTCAAACCTGTACATGTGTTGACTATCTAGGATCTTTCTGCTAATCTTACAACATCACTGACAGTAACCTTACAACTGGGAAGAACTACAGTTTGTATTGTCATAAGCGCATGTAACCTTCTTTGTGACCTTTGAAGAGTTTCAGATGTCTCTTGTTCTGAGAATTGCTCCGGGTCAGTTCACGGCGTGTTCTCCATGCCGTCACATGAGAATATAATGAAGGAAACAAGAAACATAGCAACAGAAGTAACAAGATCACAACACATATTAGCATGACATTCATGAAGCCATCCCGGTTTTTAGGGTTCTTGTTCTGCTCTGTCCATGGCACGCCACCAACATTCATCCCGAAAACTGATAAATTTTGCAACATAAATAAGGTAAATAAGAGCCCTGAAAAGAAATGAAATTTATCCAGGAAAGAACACAAGTGGGCACCAGGACAATGAACTTACCTCCAGTTACAATGGAAAGAGGAAGGAATATTATGGAGAGAAATGAAAGGTAGTACAAGCTTTTGTTTATCTGCTCTGATTGCCAACTGTCCAGACTAGCCTGAAGTGTGGTAACTCTATTAGTAATGAATCCTAGGTTTTCTTTGAGCCTTCTGAGGCGACCTATCAGATCTTCAAGGGCTGCTATATCTCCGGTTGCGAACCAACTCTTGCTCGCACATTTTTCCTTCACACGAGGGAATACTTGTTCACCGTGAGAAACAACCTACAAACACAATTGTAGCAGAGTCTGTGATTTCTGCTCCATAGATTAATTTAAATCAAGTAAATGCACTTTTAGAACATGAAAGCCAAATCACAAGCAACACAGCATGATAACCTCAATGTCATATCAGCACTCACTTCATGCACACTGCGATTTTGACTAAAGCCGTGCAACTAATAAAATAGACAAATAGCATTCCAGGTTCCCAATACATTTCCCAGAAATTTGAGAGAGAACTCATACCTGAAGCAACCTCTGTAGATCGAGATGCATTTTAGGGAATCTCCTTCCATCCAGCAAAAGCTTCCTCAGAAAGTGACCACCTGCAAAAAGTACAATCCACAGTTCATAAATAAAAAAGGAAAGTCAATTTTATATGGAGGAAAAAAAAAGGCAAAATGCAAAACTGTATTTGTCGAATACTGAATCCAATGTTCACAAAAAAAAATTAATGCAAGGAGAGTAGGTTTGCCATATGGAACCCCTATATATTTGCACAATGCTAATAAACCTTTGCTGAAGCACACATCATTTAACTAGGCATAGGTCGCATAGCATTGTTACAAATTTCAGATGGTTGAACTTATGATAATGTGAAAATGGTCTACTTTGGAAACTCTACTGTCATTAGGATCATGATTCATGGCTTTGCAGGAATACAGGTAACAGAGAGTCATCCCTCGAAGTTACATTCAGCACCTGCATTCAACCATTTAAAATTGTCTGGATTTGTCATTCTCATCCAAATCATGAGTCGAAATGCAACTTTCTTTTTATGAGATGAGAAAACCTCGTATATGCAATCATGAGTCAAATCTAATTCTATAACACATTGATTATCTGAGTTGATCATGCAGCAAGAGGTCAGGTCAGCACTTTGGCCTTCACCAACCAACCAAAGAGGCGTAGGTTGTCCGCAATCGAAATACTAGTTTTATCCAGATGAGGAATGAATGGGAGCTTTACGCGATGATTGTCCACCAAGAAAATCGACCTCTGACCGCTTACCTTTGTCGAGCTGCAGCTCGATGGCGTCCAGGTCCATCTCGAGGCGCGTGACAATGTCGTGGACGTGGTCGACGTGCGTGCCGAGGACGTGCACGAGGAGGTTGGACACCGTCCTTGGCACCGGGTTGTCGGTGTGTGCGCCGTCCGCGTGGTTCATGGCCAGCAGCGACTCGAGCAGGCGCTCCTCGATGACGACGCCGCCGTCGACGGCGCGTCCCCGCCGTGCCCCTCGTCGGACGAGACGACGCCGAGCGGGACCTCGGAGAGGAGCGACGCCTGCCTGGTCCCGAACGCGAGGCGCGGGACACCGCCGACGGAGACCGTGATGACCGAGGTCTCGGTGACGCGTGCCGCGAGGCGGAGCGCGTACGCGCTGCCGACGGGGCCCGGCGAGCTGACGCGGAGCAGAAGTGCGCCGTCCCCGGAGGAGGCGCAGTGCGGGCCCGTGGCGACGAACGCGAGGATCTCCTGCAGCGTGAGCGGCGGGCAGAGGAGCTCGATGAGCGCCTGCGCGTGGTGGAGCGGCTTGGCCGCGGACCGCGGGAGCTCCACGTGGTGCCACGTGAACTCCCCGGGCCGAAGCGCCGACGATGACCCGGACGACGTCGAAGCAAGGCCCCAAGGCGCCTCGGAGAAGCCGCCCTCGCCGTCGAACACGAACGCGTGGCGCGGCACCGCGCCCGAGGGGCGGCGGCTTCCCGACCGCGTGGGACGGGGACGGGGGCGCCAACCCCCGCGCGGACGCAGGTGGTTGGAGCCAGAACCGAAGCCGGCCGCCTCCGCGCGCGGAGCGGGTCGCCGGCGCCGGCCGCGGCCGCCATTGGCATTGGAATTAGCGGCCGCAGAGCGCCACGTGAAGGCGTATTATATCACGGCTTCACAGTTTGCAGTTTTGCACAGGCCGCAGGGACCTCACGGTGAACTCGAGAAATATCTCTGGACCTTTCTGCGAAATGATCTTGGCCGTAAGTGCCGGCGTGTTGCTAAGCTAAGCGTAACCCGGGGAGGTTAGTTGCAAACACTATTCTATTAGTGCATAACAGTAGTGATAATAATACCATTTTTATATTAGTGAAAAATACTGCTACATGGATATGTTTTTTTTATTAGGATTATTAGGGTTGGTGTGGGTGATTAAAAATAAATCTTTTCTGGGAGGTGAAGGTGATTTGATTGATAGCTAGGATCTGGGGGAGGAGGGGTGGGTGATCTTTGCATGGGTTTGACTAAATTTGGGAATCTCTCTGGTTTTGTGCTTGGAGGGTGGATGGAGGTGGATCACATGTGCAGTGCAGTCGGTGTAATTAATTCATTATTAGAGTATTTCTTTTTTTTTTTTTTCCTTCAACAAAGATGGTTATTTGCTCCAGTTTGGTCTTGTTCAGAAGTATGTGAGACCACTTATCCTTTTGATGATATCGAAAATGAAAGAAAATCAGAGAATATTATGAGCAAAGGCTTGGAACGTGACTAAAGAAGAAAGCCACATGAGTTAAATTACATTTATAAGACACAGATCTCCACATGAGTTAAAAGAATGCAATTATGGGACTAGTATATTTTTAAAACTTCGGTCGTAGAATCAGTTTACTTCTCAAAAAGTGATAACTATATATTTTTTTTTAGAAAGCAGGAGTACCAAATTGGCCACATCACAAACACAACATGTTTGATCTTATTCGACGATGTGAAACTTGGTGAGGAAATTTTGACGAAATCACAACAGTTGTTTTTTTAATTGAAAAAATTGATTAAATCGCACCATTTGTTTTGGATGAACAAGGCTGGTCTTTTGTCTCAACATCAAGCAACACTTGCAAAATTTTACAGGAAATCAGTGGTGCCCCTGTTAGCACTGGTGGTGTTCAGGTTAGCACGAGGATAGCCTAAAGATGGGGCACGCAGTTGCAGAAAATCATCCAAAATGCTGTTTCACACCATGAACCCTGCTCGCCTTCTCATGTACACTATTTTAAAATAATGAACATACAGCAGATTCCACAAAGTGATGTGTTTCACCTTATACAAAGTACAAACATACAGATGATTCCACAAAGTGATGTGTTTCACCTTATACAAAGTACGAACATTAGCAAAGAGAGGTAAGGATTCATAACCCTGTTAAACTTGGCCTAATTAATATCAAGTAAACCGACTCTCGGAAAGAAACTGGAAAAACCTGAGTGCTAAGTTTAACAACGACCCAATCCAAAGACACACATGCAAGTGATCAATGGCATACTTAACCTAGTGAATAATCTGCTTGCATCGACAAAATTTTGTAGTTCAAACAACAAAATGTAAGTGAACAAATGTCAAATGCCAGCTGATTTAACTGGAAGCAGGTCCTAATAGAAACATTATGAATGGGCAGAACAGTTTTCACTAGCAGAGGTGAAGAGAGAGCAAGAATCAACAGTTCATGGATCAATGATCAACTCAACACTGCTTTTATATTTCTCCTAGTAGAAACGTTTAGCTAGCGATACTGGAAGATCCTTTCAAAGCAAAAGACAAAATTAAGCCTCTTCCTTAGTTTTGTCTTTTTGTGGCAAACTTCATGCGATCAAAACTAATCTTCTCTATCTGATCCTGCATAAGGAAAACTAGTGTAAATTTGTATAGCTCATCACAGTAGACACAAACGAAACAAGCAATATATGCAGAGACCAAACTGCAATTATGCTGATAATCCTTCTTCTAACAGAAACACATAAAAGGTTTATGCCTAAAATGAAATTTATTGGTAGTGTGAACTAGGCAAACAATCCATAGCCATTAGGTGCCTTCATTGAAATAGTTTTTGGAATATCATATATAGTAGTGCAGATAACATAGACAAAGCTACCATTGCAGAAGATCGACTAAAAGAGTTGACTGGACTCCATGGAAAAATGTTAGGTTCAACTGACCCTAGATTAAGGTTTTTTCCCTGTGTCAAAGAATGCTAAAACATACGAAATGAACAAGAAAAATGAACAGGATGGAAATAGAAGTTTGCAACACAACATGATGTTTCTTTACCTTAAACAGAATCTGAGCGTGAGGTGAAGCTCTTCTGCAGTTTAGTAACTTATTGAGTGGGTCATTTTGAGAAACTGGGCATTTATCCATGGACAATGTGCGAAGAAGGCTCGCTTTGGAGAGAATAAGCATCATAAATGACAGCGGGAGCCACCCCTCAGCACTAGCAATTTCTACAACTTGGAGATTGGCACACATGCCATCAGTCCACTGTGCATTTAGGAACTTCGAATTGGCAACCGCTTTCGGACGCCAAAGCTAACCAATAAAAGTAAATAGAGAATCAGTTGGTACTGTTAGCAAAATGACTTTCAAAAAGCTGTAATGATGAATATCCGAAAGGCAACTTTCAACATTACCTCTATTTTAAGTCTTTCAAGGTTTGGAGAGCTCCTTAGTAAGAAAAAAACACTAATAAAATGTTATGTTTGTAGTAAAAGTCTGTCGATAATTTCATGCTCTTCATGTTGGAAAAGGTGAAAGGAGTTGCATCCATCTTAAAATCATAATCATATAGCTGGGAGGGGTAAAAGGATGAGATAATAATTAATAAAATCAAAGCAATAAAAACTGAACACAGTTGTGGAAAGATGGATAGGATTTTATAGCATTGTGTTGAAGCAAGGGAGCACGCAGAAGCTAAATCCATGAAAGCAGCATGCATGTGGAATGGTATGGTACCATCAAACTTGTTTAGTTAGGTGTTACAAAGGCAGGGTTTCAGATTACTTATTTACTCGTGCAACCAAGTTTTACAACTTTATTAAGTCAATAATGTAAACTTGAACTTGTATGAAATATAACAAAATGAGCTGATGATTGTAGTATCAAAATATTCATGGACTCTAGCTCCTGACATTCAATCCATGCCTGATTTATGCCAAACAAACAAAAAAAAAAATAGGGTGATAATATATAGGAGCAATTAAACAATGTACCTCTATGTAGAAAATGAGCTCCTGAACTTGGGAAACACCAGTGACGAGCTCTGTGAAACCAGCCGATCCACCCACTTGACAAGCTGCCACACTGATTGATGCATATTGGAGGCGCGGCAGGTCCCCAAATCGCCACTCAAAGTCAGAAATAAGTCCCAGAGTGTGGAGATTAGGCGCCTCAATCACGCACTCGGTAGAAGGAGGGTACAACACGTGCTCAAGGAAGAGGACAAGAAGCATGGGTGAAGCACGAATCATGGCCTGCAATTGGCTCCCCCTTTGCCTGCAAAGTAGACAGCCGTGAGGTATAGCTCCTTGAGCACGGGGAAGCCGGCCAATCCTCCACCAGGCTGAGGAAGGTAGCAGTGCTCCAGGCTGAGGGACACGAGACGGTTGCAGGAGAAGATGGAGGGCTGGACGATGAAGAGTGCAAGGTTGTTGAAGATGGAAATGGATTCGACGCTGCGCTGGGAGAGCGCGATGAACCAGCGTTCGACGTCGGCCTCGTCGTCGTAGACGTGGTGGATCGCGAACCTGGAGACACAAGGACCTGCGTAGAGGAGGAGTACGCGGTCGATGGCTGAGGGCGGCGTGCCGTCGGGGAAGGAGAGGGCGAGCCCGGGGACGGTCTCCCAGCGGCGGCGCCAGGCGCGGGAGAGCGCGGAGGCGCGCACGGCGTCGCGGAGGTCGAGGCGCTTCAGGATCTCGTCCTGCAGATGCTCCGCAAGGGAGGACAGAAAGTCCACCGGCGGCGGCGGATCCATCGGCGGCGGCGGGAGGGTGAGGGTAGCGGCGGCGTAGCGCGATGAGGCTTTTCGTGTTTTTTTTTTTTTGAGCAGATCGTGTTTTTATTAAGGAGAGATAGAGAGGCCCAGCTATGCAGCGCAAGGCCCAGTAAATGTTGGAACTATGAAAAAAAATCGTCGTTGGATTGTTTTTATGTGTATCTCTAAAATAAAATCCTGGCGTTAGCACAAGCATTATAGTTAAATTAAGGGGAGCGATTTCTATATATAATTGAGGATTAAACACTAATAAATAATACAAATTTTTTTGTCGAGACAATAGATATATCACATTAGGCAGGGATGGCCATGGAAGTAGCGGAAGGTGGGTATTTTTTGGGTGAATTACACAAGTCTAGTGTGGCGCTATGTCGGCCATAACTGCATCAGAAAATTTCAAGAATTAAAAAAAAAATCTGAAAATATGGTTTTCTAATTTATGGAGATAATAAATTGGACTTGAGATTGAGCCCATTTTAATACTCTCTCCATCTAAAAAAAGAATGTAATTATGAGAATCGTGCCAATTAAATTTGCTAAAGTTTGACCGAATTTATAGTAACTAATGTCAACATTTATGTCTCAGCCAAGATTTATTACGTAAATATATTATGTTATTAGTCTAATGATATTTAATTAGTGCATACATGTTCGTACATTTTTTAAAAAAACTTTGGTCAAAGTACAAATCAGTTGCCTGAGAATTACATTTTCATAAAACTTTGGTCAAAGTACAAATCAGTTGACTGAGAATTGCATTCTTTTTAGGTCAGAGTACCAAATTGGCCGGTTTAGTTTATAGGCCCCAGTCTAAATGAGGGCGAGCTCCAAACTAAAATCCAGCCCGTACCTCATTGTCTGAGTTCAAAACTAGTAGCTCACAACACATTTTTCTCTCTTCGCCTTTGGTAAAAGAAGCACCAACAAATTAATTCAGAGTTGTTCAGACTGAAAAAAGCAACAAGGTCAAAACTAGTCCAAATCACAAGCATGTACCACAGTAGCAGAGCGACTGATCATTAGCAGCTGATCTGTATTTGTACTAGGACATAACCATGTTAAACTTGGCCTAACTAATATCAAGCAAATCGACTCTCGGAAGGAATCTGGAAAAACTGTGTGTTAAGTTTAACAACGACCCAATCCAAAGACAAACATGCAATTGATCAATGACATACTTAACCTAGTGAATAATCTGCTTGCATCAACAAAACTTTGCAGGTCAAATAACAGAATGTCAAGTGAACAAATGTCAAATGCCAGCTGATTTAACTGGAAGCAGGTCCTAATAGAAACATTATGAATGGGCAAAACAGTTTTAACTAGCAGAGGTGAAGAGAGAGCAAGAATCAACAGTTCATGGATCAATGATCAACTCAACACTGCTTTTATATTTCTCCTAGTAGAAACGTTTAGCTAGCGATACTGGAAGATCCTTTCAAAGCAAAAGACAAAATTAAGCCTCTTCCTTAGTTTTGTCTTTTTTGTGGCAAACTTCATGCGATCAAAAAAACTAATCTTCTCTATCTGATCCTGCATAAGGAAAAACATAGTGTAAATTTGTATAGCTCATCACAGTAGACACAAACGAAAACAAGCAATCTATGCAGAGACCAAACTGCAATTATGTTGATAATCCTTCTTCTAACAGAAACACATAAAAGATTTATGCCTAAAATGAAATTTATTGGTAGGCAACCAATGCATAGCCATTAGGTGCCTTCATTGAAATAGTTTTTGGAATATCATATATAGTAGTGCAGATAACATAGACAAAGCTACCATTGCAGAAGATCGACTAAAAGAGTTGACTGGACTCCATGGAAAAATGTTAGGTTCAACTGACCCTAGATTAAGGTTTTTTTCCCTGTGTCAGAGAATGCTAAAACATACGAAATGAACAAGAAAATGAACAGGATGGAAATAGAAGTTTGCAACACAACATGATGTTTCTTTACCTTAAACAGAATCTGAGCGTGAGGTGAAGCTCTTCTGCAGTTTAGTAACTTATTGAGTGGGTCATTTTGAGAAACTGGGCATTTATCCATGGACAATGTGCGAAGAAGGCTCGCTTTGGAGAGAATAAGCATCATAAATGACAATGGGGAGCGACCCCTCAGCACTAGCAATTTCTACAACTTGGAGATTGGCACACATGCCATCAGTCCACTGTGCATTTAGGAACTTCGAATTGGCAACCGCTTTTCGGACGTCGAAGCTAACCAATAAAAGTAAATAGAGAATCAGTTGGTACTGTTAGCAAAATGACTTTCAAAAAGCTGTAATGATGAATATCCGAAAGGCAACTTTCAACATTACCTCTATTTTAAGTCTTTCAAGGTTTGGAGAGCTCCTTAGTAAGAAAAAAACACTAATAAAATGTTGTGTTTGTAGTAAAAGTCTGTCGATAATTCCATGCTCTTCATGTTGGAAAAGGTGAAAGGAGTTGCATCCATCTTAAAATCATAATCATATAGCTGGGAGGGGTAAAAGGATGAGATAATAATTAATAAAATCAAAGCAATAAAAACTGAACACAGTTGTGGAAAGATGGATAGGATTTTATAGCATTGTGTTGAAGCAAGGGAGCACGCAGAAGCTAAATCCATGAAAGCAGCATGCATGTGGAATGGTATGGTACCATCAAACTTGTTTAGTTAGGTGTTACAAAGATAGGGTTTCAGATTACTTATTTACTCGTGCAAACCAAGTTTTACAACTTTATTAAGTCAATAATGTAAACTTGAACTTGTATGAAATGTAACAAAATGAGCTGATGATTGTAGTATCAAAATATTCACGGACTCTAGCTCCTGACATTCAATCCATGCCTGATTTATGCCAAACAAACAAAAAACAAAATAGGGTGATAATATATAGGAGCAATTAAACAATGTACCTCTATGTAGAAAATGAGCTCCTGAACTTGGGAAACACCAGTGACGAGCTCTGTGAAACCAGCCGATCCACCCAATTGACAAGCTGCCACATTGATTGATGCATATTGGAGGCGCGGCAGGTCCCCAAATCGCCACTCAAAGTCAGAAATAAGTCCCAGAGTGTGGAGATTAGGCGCCTCAATCACGCAGTCGGTATCACAAGAGTACAACACGTACTCAAGGAAGAGGACACGAAGCATGGATGAAGCACGAATCATGGCCTGCAATTTGGCTCCCCTTTGCCTGCAAAGTAGACAGCCGTGAGGTATAGCTCCTTGAGCACGGGGAAGCCGACCACTCCTCCACCAGGCTGAGGAAGCTGTGGAATGAAGCACCGCTCCAGGCTGAGGGACACGAGACGGTTGCAGGAGAAGATGGAGGGGTGGACGGTGAAGGTGAAGGGTCCATGGTTGTTGAAGATGGAAATGGACTCGACGCTGCGCTGGGAGAGCGCGATGAGCCAGCGGTCGACGTCGCACTCGCCGCCGTAGACGTCGTGGATCGCGAACCTGGAGACGCAGGGACCCGCGTAGCAGAGGAGTATGCGGTCGATGGCTGAGGCGGGCGTGCCGTCGGGGAAGGAGAGGGCCAGCCCGGGAGAGAGTCTCCCAGCGGCGGCGCCAGGCGTGGGAGAGCGCGGAGGCGCGCACGGCGTCGCGGAGGTCGAGGCGCTTCAGGATCTCGTCCTGCAGATGCTCCGCAAGGGAGGACAGCAAGTCCACCGGCGGCGGATCCATCGTCGGCGGCGGCGGTGGCGGCGAGGGTAGCGACGGCGTAGCCTGACGTGGCTAACCAGATTGTATGCAGTCGCGATCGAGGCCCAGATCGTTCCAAATATGGGCCGTGCCGCCGTGGTCTTGTGGACGAGAATCGCTAAGACAGCCCAGCCCATGTGGAAATGGGCTCCTTTCATCTTCGCTTTTCGCTGTGCGAGGAGAACCCCCGGCCGGCGCCGCCGGCTGCTCGCCGACAGCCGTCACGCGAGCAGGCCGGCGACGCGGCGGCGGCGGCGGCATGTGCCGGCTCGAAGGTGACGCAGAAGGAGCCAGTCATTCAGGCCGCCGTCGTCCAGTCCGCGGAGATGAATTCAGGTGAACTTGCCTTTGCCAGTTTGCCCCCCCCCCTTGTTGTTAATTATCAACCCATCTTATCTAGTACTCGCTAACAAGGGGTGAAATGGATTTCGCGTCAACTGAAAATTCGGTCATGAACATCTTCCAATTATCTGAAGTTCTGAACATACAATCTGGTTACTGCTTACATTATATCCCCATCTTTTTTATTCGATTACGCCGAGGCACGTTTTTCAGCTTATACATCCCCATCACTGCAAAATGGATTTCGCATGAACTGAAAACTGTGCTGCACAAAGGCACCAAACAGCCATCTTTTTACACAGACATCCATTGAAAGGTGTCTGTTTTTTTGGTTCATCTTTTGCCTTGTGGATAACCACATCCAGATCAGCAGCCCTGTGAAAAAAAAAACTGAAAACGACCGACACAGTTTCTGCAAACAAAAAAACTCTCTAGCAGAATCTTGAGCTGGTCAAATCTTATCATGAGGAACACTCAAATTAGGGGTGCCACTTTTCTGTGCACAGTAAAAGAAGCAGCAGGCACACCTTCTTCTGTGGGTATCACTATATATCCTTTCTCCACAAACACAAAGTGGGTTTTCAACCGGCCGAAGAATCCGAATTTGCAAAGCGCTAGAGTGCAGAGCCGACTCAGCGTGTCCAACACTGGTAGGACAAGAATAAAATTCCCGGAGACACAATGCTTTCATTCCTTTCCATTCCTTTTTGGCTCAAAGTACACAGCAGGAGGTTAGCGCATGCACGCACACGGCGTGCTAGCGTATTTACATTTTTCAGATCTTTTGCTGCTCAACAGTTACTTGTTTAATTTTATATATAGGATCAAGCTTCAAAACACACTTGATTTTACGTCAGCTGTCGCTGTTGTTGACGATGATAGTAGTAGTAGTTATACATGTCCACGAAGGGTTTAGTCATAAGCAAACCCCTGGGACGACGAGTACTAGAAGGAGTTCTTGGTCATCTTTTCCATGAGGTGACACCAACGGCGACATTGCTCACCTGGGATCATATCACAAGAAACAAATAAACAGTCAAGTCGTCAGATTGATTGTTCATAGTTCATCACTAGGAATGACAAGTTATATATGCATGGTCATGGTGTTTGAGATAAGCTCACCAGTTTGCCCTTTTCATCCAGCGTCTTAGGATTCTCCACCAGAACCGTCTGGGGCCGAGCATCCTGCAAGTAGGAGGAGAATGAAAGTTGAGCGAATAATGTCGGTTTCATTATCTACGAACATTTGACATCAGTCTGGATTCAGACGGTTTGCTTCAACCCCAATGGACCAGCCGCTTTCATCGCAATATATACTAGATGGCCCAAGGGCATTTGAAGCGAAAAAATATCGGCGGGACGCGTGCGGGCAAATCATTGGTATATAGTACTTGCCTACTTGAGGAACCGATTCCCATGAAACCATGGAGCAACCTGAACCTACCAAAGTTGTGATTTTTGTTAGGAAGGACAACCCCACAATTGAACCAACAAAAGGGTGGTTGTGCTGTGGTCATCAACTGCTTAATGGTCCCATGCATCCCATAGAATTACTTTGGACACCAAGTAATAGTACTGCCTCCTAAAAACTTTGGTGTTGTATATATATGCCTACTGACTGTTGAGACTTGGCAAAAACAAGGACTCACCGATGGCGCTGGCCGTGCAGAGCCACCGGCGTTGTTGTTCTGTAGGAAGTGGTTTGTAAATAAATGGAATATGAGTTGTTTGTTATTGAACACATGCAACAACGATGACAGAACAGATTCAGTTCTTTTCTTCAAAAGATAAAAAAAAACAGATTCAGTTGTGCAGTACACATACATACCCTGACTGGATTAATGTTGCGGCATGTTGGGCACCCGACTGTCGTCGCTCCCGGTGGGTATGCCAGAGTTGTCCGGCATTGCCCGCATGACAGGTGACCCATTTGGTTTCCTGCTTCAGTTTAGGATCAGGAAACTTGTGTCAGTCGGAGGATGAACTGAAACTTGCAGGAGAATGCAGTTGTGGCCTGTTTGTTGACTAAAGGGATGCAGATATGAGGTTTCACCTGATCTTGTGGAGTTGAGCCTGCCACAGTGAGGGCAGCGTATGTTGGTGGCGCTGCGGGAGTGCACCAGCATGGTGAAGCAGCCGCCACAGACGAGTTCAGACATCTCCGGTCCTACAAGAAACAAAGCAGAGTTTTCGCTGAGAAAACTGAACTGAACACGCAGTTGCATCTTTTGACTGTAGCATCATGTCGCCTGTGTGTGTTTGAGAATAACAATAAGCCATTTCATCATCAGACAAGGAAGGAAAAAGGCTCTGTGCTTTATGCTGTATAGTATACCTGATGGGTTGGCGGCGGTGAAAGTGTTGCAGGTTGGGCAGCAGACGCCGGTGGCTCCCCTGCGGTACTGAAGAAGGCGCTTGCAGCCGCTGCAGACCAACTGGCTATGCATACCTGCAATTGGAAGTTGGTGCAGTTAGAATGCCAAATCCCAGTTAGTTGAGCTGCATGCAAGAGGATGCAATACTTTGATCTGACAGTTGTGAAACAGGCTAAGTGGCTGTCGTGTATCCATCACAATTAAGTTTCTCTCTGAACTCAAGAAGAATGAAAAACTAGAGCATGTATACATGCAGCTGTTACTGTTAGCAGAGTGAGCACGCCAATGCAACGACAGCGAGCTCTATATATTCTACTGCATTTGCGACCGTGTTTTGCTATTTCGATCCTGTATATTTGAAGAAAAGGGAACCATGCATGAACGTGGACTGGTCACATTTTGCGGTGGCGAAATTCGACATGCACAACGCAGGTAGTGCTCTAGCTAGTAGCTAGCTGTGTGCTGTGCTGTGCATCAACCTGGCCTGAGATCTATGAAGTACTTCTTCTGTGTGTTGAAGGAAAGCACGGTACGTACACAATGCATACATAACCTGTTTGCTACAGATGAGCAACTCATCAGAGCTGCTACTAAACACAAGCATGCAAGCTATATGCAGGCCAAGAATGAGACTTGAGATTTACCAAGGCAAGAAGCCCAAGCTATAGGCCGGCCGGATGAAGGCAAGCACGTATGCCTTTGAACAAGTGCGTGCAGCTAAGCTAGCTGAAGTGTGCAACAAGCTAGCTAGCTAGGAAACGAGATAGGGAGAGAAGATGATGATGGAGAGAGAGAGGCCGGGGGTTTGGGTTGTGGAGCTCCACGGTGGCAGGAGACGGGGGCGGGGATCATATTTAAGGGCGGCGGGCAGGAGGATGGCCGGCCGATCGAGGTGGATTCTCTCATCTCTGGGGCGGGCCGGGGATGGGGGATAAATTATTATTCGAATCCCGGAAAGAAACCGACGTCGTCGGCGCCGGGGAGATGATGATGCTGAGTGGATGGATGGGCGATGCGTGTGCCTCCGATGGATGGATGCCTTTCGGATATGGCCGAAAGAATTCCCTGCTGCCCCCGCGATCATCGAGCCTACGTAGGCTCTCTCTCTCTTCTTCCCCGAGACCTCTCCTCCTCCTTCCATCGAATCTACCCCTGCCCCTGGCCTGGCCTGGCGCCAATAATTCCGCTTGCTCCATCATCGGGCTTCTTTTCGTAATTTCCTCAAGAACAAAAAACTTGTTTAATTCTAGGATGGAATTATTAATTCTCGCTCGATCGCAGGGGGCGGCGCGGATTCGATTCTGACTTGTCAAGGCGGCCGCGACAAGTGTGTGTGTGCTGCTTCACCTCCCTCGCTTGCTGCCTCAGCTTGGATGGCTTTACACCTCGGTTTGGAATTGCGGTTTGAATTGAATTCCGCCTACTACGCCTAGCTTAGCTTGGCGCGCCTTCCAACTAGCTTCCAGAGCTAGGAGAGAGCAGTTGGAACTACTACTGTAGCTTGGATGCCGTACGAACACGCACTCTTTTATTCTGTGAAATAAATCTGTTTTCTATGAAATCCTACACGATTTTCCAACTTTGTATGCTCTTGGATGCACATTATTCGTGTCCCTAGAATATGTATTTTTAAAATCATTCAGGTTAACAGTTGCGGATATTTCCAAATACACGTATCTCCCGCTTAGGACCTCCCCAGTGTGTGCAATGTGTTTCTAAATACTTATTAGAGCAACTCTAGTAAGACCTGTACTTGAGCCTCATAACTAAATATGGGTGTCCAGGTTACTGGGGCTCATACTTGAGCCCGAACCGAGATTTGAGTGGGCAGCCTAAATTCTCCCCAGAGACCCCCCACATTCAAATCACTGTTTTTGGATAGTTACTCCTCCCACGGGTGTGATTCCTTTTCCGTCCACTCGAGCTCTCCCATCCCATCCCCGTTCGAAGTTTGCCACCCTTCCCCGTCCGTCCGTGAGGGGTCCCTCCTCCTGGCGTGGCGGCCATCTCGAGGCATAGAGCCTCTCTCCCCGCCCTTCCTTTCCCCTGTTCACGCCCTTCTCTCGGCTTTGCCCTATTGAAGCATGGCCGAAGTTCCTCCGTAGAGAAGCTCCTACTCGCAGCCCCTATTCCCATCATGCACCCTTCCTCGCCCTCGCCCTATTGAAGCATGGTCGAGTTCCTCCGTGAAAAAACCCATGCTTGCCGGAGCCCCTTCCCCGACCAAGACGCTTTTCCGGCCACGCCTTCCTCGGCCTCGCATAGCTAGGTTCCTCTCGTAGAAGAAGAGGATGACGGGTGTGCCCTAAGTGTCATTTTCTTTATGAATAAATTTGAGGGCCTTGATTTGACGGCTCCTACTAAAGTATATAGCCCAAAAATTACGGCTCCTTAGAAGTAGGGAAGCCCTCAAATAAAAAGTAGGAGCTCGATTTGGAGGTTATTGCTAGAGTTGTTCTTAAACAGATCTTATCGACATATTTTTAAGTATATTTAAATTCTCATTGGCCTTATGCCTTCGTTGGTGGGAGGTTACAAAATTGGATGCAAAAGCAGTAATAGACTTTGTTTTTTTTATTTTTTTTCTCTCATTGGTGCCCATATTTTATGATCCGCCACCAGAAATAAAATTGTTGTTTGCCACTACTACGTAATTGATTTTGCGAGGCACTTCCAAACGATTAATGGTGGCGGTTATTTAAAAAACCGCCACGGTTAATGTCACGATTAACCGTGGCGGTTATTTTTTATTAACCATGGCGGTTATAATAACCGCCACGGTAAATAAATTAACCCTAGCGAGCAGGCCCATTGTGGCCCGACTTCCACTTCCCAAAGATATAATAACGGAAGCAAACCCTAACCCATCTCCAATTTCTTTCAGCCGCACTCACTCTCTTCCTCTCTTTCTCCATCTCATCTCCTCCCATCCCGAGCAAGCCCGGCGGAGGCGACCAAGTGGCGTGGCGGGCCCTCCTTCCGGCGGGCGGCGCGGCGGAGGCGGAGCGACCAAGGGCGCGGCGGCCAAGGGCAGCGGCGGCCAGGGCGCGGCGGTGTGCAGCGCTACGGGGGCGAGCAGCGGCGGCGGCCCGGCGGCGCTGGAGCACGCGGCGGCGCTGCGCCGGCGAGCGCGGCAGGCGCGCTGCGCAGCCGAGCGGCGGCGGATCCCGGCGGCGCGTGGCTCCCCAGATCCCGGCGGGCGGCGCTCCTCCCCGCGGCAGCAAGCATGGATCCGGGCACCGGGCGGATCCAGCTGTCCGGCCGGCGAATCGAAACCCCGGCGGCGGATCCCCGGCCGGCGCAGCCTAGATCCGGGCCCGTTTGGGCCCGGATCTGGATTTTTCTTTTTTTTATTTTTTTCCTGGATTAATGGTGGCGGTTTTTGGGCTCTCGAAAACCGCCACGGTAAATCATACCGTGACCCTATGTTCGTGGCGGTTATCCGCCACGGTAAATGTTTTTGCCCGCCACCAAAAATAAGATGCGTAGTAGTGTGCGGTGGTTGAACCAGAACTTCCTCTTTTCTTTTATTTATTTTTAAATCCGTTTTACTTACTCTGCAACCTAATTTGTCCATCCTATATGCTGATCAGTACGTTTCCTTTTTGGAGTATATAATACTGGTTATTTCTTGAGGTTGTTTGGATAAATGCATGTCCTATGTGAATTGATGGATTGGGAGAAATGTTCAATTTCCTCCCTTCAATACACTTCCATTGATCCGCATCTATTGATAGACCCCTGGAATAATCAAGGAATAATGAGGATTTGTTCATGAGCTTGCATTGGAGCTTGGGCTACCTAAATGCATGTCGTGAGTAGTGTCGACATGGATTGCCTATTTGCCTTTCACTCTCTGTATAACCTACATTCCATTGTGTATCAGATTAAACTTGTTTTCCTACAATGCATATAGATCAAACAAGCCCTGTAGTTACACCATGGCTTACTTTTTGGTGCCAGTGCCAACGCCATCCAAAGCATTTTGTCGTGACCATATCGCGCTGCTCGTTCTCCGACAAGAACTAGATGAGAGCAAATATATCCACGACGAGCCTCTACAAGTCTACACCTCATCAAGATGGGCTATGGTTGCACGACTTTTAATTTAATTTCTTAGATATTTAGGCATTGGCCATGCATGCATGGATAGTAGAGCACGCATCACTGTACAAACCGTACACTACCACCTATCGTCGGAGGTTGCAACAAAGGGCCGATATTTTTCACCATCGTAGGCTTCACTTTAAGCGTAAACTCGCTCTGTCTCTGAATAAATAGATTTCTAGAGTTGTATTAAGTCAAACTTTTAAACTTTGACCGAAGTTTTTAGAAAAAGCATTAAGATTTATGGTACCAAATCAGTTTCATCGGATTTACCATAGAATATATTTTCATAAGGTGTTTATTTTATTTCATAGATATTATTATTGTTTTCTATAAAGTTGGTCAAACTTAAAAAGTTTAAGACTGGCACAGATTCTAGGAATTGATTTATTTAGGGACGGAGTGAGTACGTTTTTAAAAGGAGCCATGCAATTTATTATCCATGTAATTTTGCCCATAACCCAAAGTTAAAAGAAACGAAGTACTAAACTTAGAGCAAGTATAGAGAGGATCCACATCATCGGAAAAACAACCACTAAACTTAGAGCAAGTATAAAGAGGATCTCTTGCGAGCGGCAAGCCGGCGTTTTCTTTTCTTCTTTTCTCTCGTCCCTCGATCCCCTCGCTCCGCTCCATCTTCCCCGATCGAAGCGGCCGATCGACCATGCTCCTCCCGCCGTGGCCGTGGTGCATGGATGCCGCGTCGACGCCAGGGCCGTAGTTTCCGTGCCCGCCGCCGTGGGCCATGGTCGCCGCGCCCATTGTGGATGCCTCGCTTGCGCCCGCCGTGGCGAGCCTCCCTTCCTTGTTGGGAGACCTGCGCTGGGCGAGGAGCTCCGGCAACTCATTGCCGGCATCTCCTTCTCGTTGAAGTCCAGGCATTGAGCTGTCGCTCCGCCCCCCTCCGGCGTCCGCTCCCGATGTGCACCCTTCACACGCAGCTCCCCGACCATCACGGTGAATTGCGCCTCCACGGCGGGCGGTGCCACAACGGTGGCGCGGGGGCGACCTAGCAGCGATCAGGTGCGAGATCGCCATCATATGAGGAGGCTTGCGTGCCTACTCGGCCGGCTTGTCGATCGGGGTTGTGGCCACAAGCGCGTCTTCTGGCTGCGTTAGAATTTCTCGGCGTGGCATTGCCAGCTTGCGTGCGGCGTGGGCAAATGGGTGCATGTTTACTCTTGTCCGCCCGCCGCACCCACTCCCACCAACCCGCCATGCTTCGTGGCGCTGCCGTGCCCCTCCCCTCCTCTCTCCCCCTGACACGAGATATCTCCGGCAGCTCGTCATCCACATCTCCGGCTCCCTCTCATCGCTCTCATGTATATTTCGAAGAGGACATATGTATGGGCATGTGATCATTAAATACTATTAAATCTTGCTGCAGCCAGCCAAATAGCTAAGCCATAATATGAGTTGGCTATATAACTGGTTGTATATATGACATGGCAAGTACTTGCAGCCAGCAGCTGGCTAAATTACTAGCCTTGCTCTTAGTATATGATATGATAACTTGATCTTCTTCCTGGCATATCCGAAAAAAAAGCCACCCACACAAGCAAGCTTATGCACGGAGAGAATAGAAGGGTGAACAGGAGAAGCAGCAATAAGAGGGTCTGCCATGACCTGTATAGGTCTTATCGTGCTAGGTGCCGTGACGCGGCATAGTGAACCCCACCATGTTGGCCTTCACTTCTGAAACTCACATTCTTCTGAGTGTGCAAAAAACACACACAGAAAAATACGAATACCATCAGAAAAAATACACACAGAAATGCATTGATAGAAAAATTCAATTTTTCTGTGGCGTTCGCCGTCAAAAATAATTTTTCCGTGAGTTTTACACGCACAGAAAAGTTGTGTTAGCCAGATTAAAAATAATTTTTCTGTGCGTAAATCCTCACAGAAAAAGCAAAAACCCGACAGAAAAATGATTTTTCTGTTACTGTTGTCCCGTCAGAGTTAGAGGTACATTGACAGAAAATTGTATTTTTCTATCGGGTTAAGTTGAACGCATAGAAAAATTGCCACCGACAGAAAAAAAAACACTTACCATGCAGCAAATTGGATACACTAATTATTTGGAAACTGTGGCAATAGCATATTAAAATATATATTGTCCACACAGCAATTTCATGACACATCACAACATACTGTAGTCACATTAGAACACATCAGATCTTATATAACATTATAGGTAGCATACACCAATGTTTTCCTAGTTTAAAATATCCACATGTGAACAATGTTACTACCACTTTGTCGGATGAAGCAATGACTAAAATGAAAATTGGAGATCTTGATGAGTTCAACAATTTTTATGTTCATGACTTTTTCAAATGAAATCATTTACTGCTTTAAATTGTTGTTTGAAGCTATCACTTTTGAAATTCAAAATTTGAATTGATAAAACAATTTCACATGAAAAGGAGACCAAAATAATGGCTATAAAACACAATGAATTGATAGAGCATTATTTTAGAAAATTTAGGAAAAAATCATCAAATTTGAAGTTAGTATGAGGACAAAAAACCAGTTACAAGTTTTATAGAGAGATTAAAAGAAAAAACTGCACTTGTTCATATGAAGTTAGTATGAAGGCGCTTGGTCTATTTCTCTCTGTGTTTTGTAGAAACCCACGGAAAATTTACAATTTTTTCTGTGTGTTTTTACATTTTTCTGTGCATTTTATAGAAAGCACACAAAAATTGTAATTTTTCTGTGAGTGTCAAATTTTTCCGTGTGTGATTCTCACGCCTAAAAAATTATGCAATTATTCTGTGTGTTTTCATATTTTTTTCTGTGGGTATATTTTGAAAGGAAGTTTCGAGTTTCCAGTAGTGCTTGGTCGCCGATGGCGCCAGCGTGGCGGACATTGTAGTGTCAATGCATATTGCGCTGTTAGGGTCTATCATGCTAGGTGTGTTGATGCGACTAAAAGGGTTAGATGCAGAAATAATTTTCAATCGGATCATTGTTAAAAGGAATTACTAATATTTTTTAAAAAGATCCTCCAACACGAGTGGTTATCAAAGATGTCTATTCTTGCAATGTTGGTGGCTAATTCATTCGATACTTATTATTGGCCCCACCCATATGAATATGACGTGGCAAAATTACTTGTAAGAAAATATCTTACCAATAATGAGATCAAAGGTGGTTGCATCTCTCTAGTACTGTAACGAATAGCAATAGTTTGTTACAGATTCTCCATTTAGAGGCATCGCCATCGATACCATGCATCTATCTTTCCTAGTCAGACGACAATTGAAGGCTGCCATGTGGCAGTGTGATCCTTCATACAGTTATGCCACGTCGGCTTTGTTCTTTGGCGTCAAATCATTAGCAAATGTCAAAGGGAATAGTTGTACAGGAGTCTGACGCGTGGATGGCTGCCATTGTGTGCCCTTTTATGGGCATCCCCGGCGGCCCGGCCGTCAATAATCGTGCAAGCTCTCCTGACATTGCATTCACTCCGCACAGCAAAAACTAATAACAAAAGTAAAAAATATAAATAAAAATGGCTAATAATGTCAATTAAAATAGTAGTTTGCCACTGCAAAGTTTGTTTTGCGACATTTTGAAAATGATGTATATCAGATTCCCTCGTGTGGGTCATGGAATCATATGTCAAGCTCACTCAACAACTAGCACATTATTATCCTGGGTGCATCATTTTTTGCCACTGTCCTAGTATCTACTAGGAGGATTCCCCGTGCGTTAGGATTCCCAGCGCATGGCTGCGGGTTTGAAGAAGGAACTTGTGTAGTTCTGAATTGTAATCACTAAGAATTTTAATCACAATTAGCTTTGGAGAAGATTCACTCTCCAATTTAAAACCTTGGTGCATGCTTTCAGCATCCTTCAATTTCAACTTTGTCCAAAAGTGGCCGATATAATGATCAAATTATTGGACAGGCTCAATTATACGTTAGCAAGGGCAAGCACTCACCAGATGGTCATGAGGATCGTAATGCATGAAAGCGAGAAGATATTCGTTGGCATAAGATGATTTAAGTATAAACTTTTGTCTGTACTCTTCTAAGTGAGCTAATAATGAACGAAAATATTTCAATAGGTTGCACAAGTTACAACCTTTGGTAATGGAAAATTAAAATATAATTATTTATTTGAGGAAGTCCTTGGTGGATGAGCTGATGCCTTAACTTATTCGTGCACGCCTGATAGCGAGCTGACTTTGAAATGTTACCTGCGATAAGAGTTAGTATCATATAAATGTTAGATATTAGAGTTGAGAAGAAGCTTAGTCTGAAAAGATCAATCATAAGGAGCAAATGAAATCATGAGGTCACTGAATGAACATCATTTGCAGGTGCTAGTGCGATAATATCAATCACTACCGGATTCGCCGCCTTTCCCGTGAGTGGGATACTCACGGGATAGGCATCACGGGATAGGCTTTCCCATGGGTTACTCACGGGATAGGCATCACGGAAAAGAAAAGACCGGAAAGCATCCTTTCCCGTGAGCGGGTTCATACTCACGTGATATCCTTTCCCGTGAGCACCCCTAGCTCACGGGGAAAGAGTTAACGCGGGGGACGCCAACGGGGGACGGCTGGGGCTGGATCCCCCCGTTATGGCCTACGTGAGCGGGATAGCAGAACGGCGTTTAGCCTTCTTTCCCGTGAGTCGTAACGGAGCGCTCACGGGAAAGAAGGTCCCTTTCCCGTGAGCAAAGCTGCAGCTCACGGGAAATATTTGGTCTCTTTCCCGTGAGCAGGCCTCAGCTCATGGGAAAGTTATGGTCACTTTCCCGTGAGCCGGCCTTTGCTCACGGAAAGAATTTTTTTCTTTTTTTTGTTCCCACAGATTTCACATATATAGCGCAATAATCCACAATAACACATATATTACATAAAAATCCAACAAGTCACGAGTTCACAAGTTTATCAACCATGTGTTTAACCATCACAATGACTTCACGAGTTCAAGTTCACAAGTTTATCACCTAAATCATCACAACTTCGTACCAACGGCCCCAGGTCGTCTTGTTGCTCCGCACCTCGGTCCCAAGCGTTACGTTCGGAGATGGGTTCGAGGCATGAGATTGATCCCGCACGTAGGCAAAGATATTGCATTTGTGAGACAAAATTAAAGGTAGATTCTATCTTGAAAAAAAAGCAAGATAAATTGTTAGAAATTTCGGCAGCACCTCCCCCCACGCACGGAGGGGTTTCCAAAACCTGCAACAAAATAATGGCTCGATGGCCGACAACCACATGTCCACGTGCACATCTCATGGTGCATTCAAAACTCCAGATCATTTCCATTCACATTCATATATGCATATTTGGAGTTAAGGTAGACAAACTCACGGGAGAGCCTCCAGCCGGTGGAGGGAAGATTGACGGTTGACCGTAGACGGGTGGTGGAGGGAAGACCTACGGTGGAGCGAAGAAGATCTCCAACGGCGGCTCTTCACCAATCTTGCCCCCAACACACGCGAGATACCCTAGGAGAGCTTCCATGCTCTTTTCGGTGTTTGCTCAACCCTCTCGCCCTCCGCCCCGAGCCCTTAACCGCTCCCTCTCCTCGGCCTCCTCCCGTCGCCTCCTCTCTTCACTCCATATCCGGGCCTATTTCAACACAAAGTTAGAACATAGAGAAACAAGCAGTATGTAAAGATAAATGAACCTTGAATAAAAAAAATAAATTACCTCGAGTCTGGAGACCGTAGCCTGGTAAGTGGTTGGCCGCTCACGTATCACCGGGCCCCCCGAGCGTCCTCGGAGCTCAGATAGGGTCTTTGTTTGGCGCGGGTTGATAACACTATCACCCAACCAGTACCGCCCGTGCTTCTTGCCTCCTCCGGCGATCATGGCGATGTCCGCCTCAATGTTGTGGCCGCGGGGATCGAAGCTTTCTCCATAGACCTCCCTCGCCACTTCGGTGTACCTAGTGAGCCGGTCGTAGGCGGTCGGGTTGGTGTAGACGTCGGGCGGAGCCTCAGGGTTGTAGACGACCGCGGGATCCGACGCCTTGCCCATGTGGGAGCAAGCAAAGGCCTCGAGCGTGCTCAGTGGCACGGCATGTGTCTGCTCCTGTGTGAAAAAAAAAGTAGGATGGTTAGAAAGTATTCAGAGTTGCGCATCAGAAAATAAGAATTGGATAAGACTTACATATCTAACTGAGTAGGCCGAGAGATTAAGGTTGCCTTGATGGTGTGGTACACCTGGCATCATGGCACGCCGTTCCCGGTGGTCGTTGTGGATCTTCTCAAAATCTCTATCGACCCACTTGTTCACCATCAGCTCCCAGGACCGCCTATGAGCCAAGCACCACTCCGGAATCACCTACAGGACACCAAGTATAAAACATATTAGAATATCACATTAAGCATAATTAAACTTAGTATGACCATTCAATATTTACCAGCATGTATTGTTCTCTGGTCAGATTCAACGTTTTCCATTCCTCCTTATTGAGCCTCCTTTTAAGGATTGTCCCGTAGTATGTCCTGACGGCCCGGCCACATGCCTCGTACCACATGTCCATCACAAGTTTGAAACAGGCGTGAGCGACCACTTCATCCACCGAAGTTTCGCATCCCTCCTCGATCTTGAAGTAATCCTCGCACATAGAAGCAATGTATTCACATTATTTCAAACATGTGAAATTGAAGCGATGTATTTGTACACTACAAAGGCGACATAGACTTACCCGCAGCTCTTTGATCACACGCTCTGCCTTGTTTTTCGGTATTTTCTCGCCACTTTCATGTCAAAGTTATCTTCAAAGTCCACGTCACCGGTGGAACGACGTGACAGCTCCTCTTCTCCCGCAACGGTAACCGCGCCAGGTAGTGCTTCCCGACCAATAGACCAAGAATGCCATTGGGAAGGCGGCCTTTAACCGAGTTCACGGTAACAACAAAAGACATGCCCAAATGATCAAGAATAATTATTAGTTCCTATTATGATTTTCAACCTGAAAAATAAGAAAGTAGTGCTAAAATGTAAAGTAAATTACTTTGGAGGTACCGGTCTTATGGTCGGTTTAAGTGCTCGGGGAGGTATTCGATCTAGGAGTCCGAGGCGCCTCGCAAGTAGACAGGACCTCCCAAGAGGGAAGAGGAACCCCTCCCGCATCGTGGCTACTCCCCTTCCCCCATCCCTCCTCCTCCTCCTCCTCCTCGCGTGCTCCACGTCTTTGCGCGACGCCGAGAGGTCCACGTCCCTCCGCCTCCGCCTCCGCCTCCCGCCTCCTCCTCCTCCTCCTCCTCCTCCGGGTGGTGGCGTTGGTGGTCGGGGTGCACGACGCCCGCCCTTGCCCCTACCCCCGGCGGTGGTGGTGGCTGTGACGCTTCCCCTTCCTCTTGCCCTTGCCCTAGCTCGGTAATCTTTCCGAATTTACCTAATTTCTTGGACACTTTCTTGAGGACATTCGTTCGAGGCATCTTTTTTGAATCACCCGCAATTAGATGTAGATAATTAGTAAAAATGCAAAATTAAATAGAACATAATTATTAAGAGATGAAAAAAAAAAAAGAACATAATTGTCGTGGTCTAATACCACCGCCACGGTAATGTCCGGCTAATGCGTGCTCGATGGCCTAGCTCTAGAGACAATGACACAAGATTTATACTTGGTTCGGGGCAAATCGGACTCCCTAGTCCAAGTGTGATCACTATCCGAGCTCAGATGCTCATACCGGGGCTAGTACAAGCAAGGCGAGAGAGGGAGAGGGCTCCCAAGTCTCTATGATTGAGGCTAGTGCCAATATCGAGTGTGTGAGTGCGGGTGCTTTGGGGTGTTGAAATCTTGAACCTTGCCTCAACCGAGGGCTGCCTCCCCTTTATAGTCGCAAGGGGCGAGGCTCGAGAGCTCTCATCGAAGTTGAGGACTTAAAGAAAGTGAAAATACATGTACAGAGTTTTGGATGCAAGAAAAGAGCTCTCTGGTGAGCTCTCGGCGCGGACGAGAGCTTCCTTCGAGCTCCCGGGTGCTTTGGATGCCGAAATTGGTCGTCGCCGTACGCGGGAATCGGGGTTTGGGCGGTGGTCGCGTCGCCTCGTCTCTAATCGCAGCTTGGAAGACGTCTTCTGGTATGGGCGTGCCCATACCGTTGATGGGAAGGCGTACCCGTATGTACCGCACGCGACAATCGTGGCGGAGCTGTTGGAGCCCGACGGGTATGGCGAGGTGGTCGAATGACCTCTCCCTCGTAGCTGTAGCGCTACGTGGCTGGCCCCGTCGTGGAGTGGTTGGGCTTGTCAGAGAGTTGTTGACCGACTCCCGTACCCGCAGACTTCTTCGGGAAGGCAGATGGTTGAGCTCTCTACAGCCGTCTTTGCGGCGCTCGTCACGGGGGAGCTCGAGCGAGGCGGAAAGAGGTCCCGGATGAGGTCCCGGCGCCGCGGAGATGAGGGGAGCTCGTCGCCCCGAGACCTCGAGGCGGAGCGGAGCGATGGATCTTCGCCCGAGGAGCTCATTTGCGACGACCGAAGCGAGGCGGAGGCCCCGCCTTTGCGTGGAGAGCTCATGCGCGGCGGGACCTCACGAGCCACGGCGGGATGTCTCGTTCGTGGTTGTGCCTGAGACAAGAGCTCGTTCATGGGTATCCCAAATATCGATCCCCCACAGTAGCCCCCGAGCGTTTGGGAGAGATGAGGTCTCTCCCGGATGCTATCCGCGCGATGGATTTCGCCGTGGAGGCGGCCCTTGTCGTGGGATTGATGCTTGGTCGTGGGTGCGCGCGAGCGCACTCGCCGGGTGTAACCCCCGAGCTGTGAGAACAATGGGTTCTCGCGGAGGCTTTTAGAGTTTCCGTGGGCTCGCCCGACCCATTCCTCTCGCGATTGCTCGCAGGGGTGGTGAGCTAGAGCTCAATCTTGCCTCGTTGGCGAGATCGAGTGCTCGGGAGCCGCAATCGGATAGTCCAGTGAGGCTCGAGCTCGTCGGCTCGTTCGTTTGATCACCCGGTGGATCAACCTCAAGTTCAGGATTCAACTTCCGTGATTCTCGAGCCCCCGGCGATGTCCGGGCGAGGCGCTCCTCGTCGACGCGAGGATAGCTCGGAGTCGATCGTGGGCCTCAGCGGCCGACGCCACTGGCGAAAGCCCCCCGAGCCCTTTCGGGGCTCGAGGCGTGGGCCGTCGGCGCCGCTTTCCGTGGCGCTCCTCGCTCGTGATGTCCCGGCGGCCTTGAGCTCGGCCGAGCCGGCCTTCGAACCCGGGGGGCGGTGAGCTCGCGTCGCGAGCTCTATTTTCTCGGAGCTCGGTAAATCGACCGTTGCGCCGAGCTCTTGGGTTTTACCCGTTGTGTAAAAATAACCGTTGAGATCTTACCGTTGGGATTTTTACCGTTGGTGGGGGTGGCCCCATTAATGCCGCGTCCGTTCGGCTTCCGCGGTGTCGCGCGTGCGTCGATCTCGCGGCGTCGATTGCGGGCGGGGCGTGGTGCGTGGTGGGTCCCCTAGCGGTTTCTTCTCGTCGCCTCCGCCGCATCCGAGCTCTATAAATAGGAGGAGATTGGGGGCGGATTTACCTTCCCATCTCTTGCCTTCCTCCACGCACGTAAAGAGAGAGAGAGTTCAATCGCCGCCGCCCACTTTCGTAGATCCGATCCTCCACCTCCCCTCCGCGCCGCCGACTCATTCCGGTGATTGAGAGATGGGCTCGTGGTCGCGTTCGACGGCGGCGGTGGGGAAGATCGGCGATGCAGCACCATCGGTGGGCTGCCGTACCAGCGGGCGGCGGCGGGGGAGTGGATCATCCGCCGGCGTCGCGACGCGGTGCCGAACCCGCCGGGCGGGGTACGTCGTCTCCTTCATCGCCTTCCACGAGCGTGGGCTCGGTATGCCCGCGGACGACTTCTTCCGACGGCTCATCGCATACTGGGGCATCGAGCTCCAGCACCTCACGCCGAACGGGGTGCTGCTCCTCTCCGTCTTCACGATGCTCTGCGAGGGGTGGTTGGGGATCCCTCCTAACTGGGAGCTCTTCAAGCACTACGTCTTCGCCAAGATTCAGCCGCTGCCGGGCAGGGGGGGCGGCCCGGCCCCGATTGCGTGCGTGCCGATGCAGCTGCGCGGTGGGAAGGTCCGGGAGTCCTTCCCGGAGGATGACTTCCCGTCGGCCAACCCCGGATGGAGGGAGGAGTGGTTCTACCTCAAGAACGACCTCTCCTACCCTCTGCCGCGGTACACCGGCCGCACTTTCTCGAAGGGAAGCCAGCTGTGGCGCGAGGGTCGGCACGACAACACGGTGGAGGACGTGGAGGCGGCCGTGGGCAAGATCAAGGCTCTCCGGGACGCCGGGCTGACGGTGAACCATATCATCGAGGCCTGGCTCTGCAAGGCGGTGGTGCCCCTCCAGCGTCGAGCTCTCCGAATATGGGAGATGGAGAAGGAGAAGGCCCCATTCGTGGGGACGGTGAACGCCCCTGGTCTCACCGTCGACCAGGTGGAGTTTTGGATGAAGCAGGTGACGAGGACGGGAGCGAGGGCGCCAGGAGCTCCCCGGATCCTCCCCGATCCAGAGACCTCCGTGCTGGTAAGTGCTCGTCGCCTTGTCTTAGCTCGTTCTTTTGCTGTTTTGAACCCTCTTACGAGCTCGAGCTCTATAGGTTGGCGTGGTGCGCCCCTTTGGTTCCCAACCTCCTCTTCCCGCGGAGCTGAGGCAGGATCCTGCCGGCGTTCAGCAGGCCCTCGTTCGGTACGAGGAGGCGGGGTCGTCCAGCGGTGGCGGCGAGCAGGCCGTCGAGGAGACGGGGCCCGGCGTCGAGCCGCGAGGTGGGCCCACGACGTCGACGGCGCTCGGCGACGGGCGAGGCGGGACCTCATCGGGGCCAGCGAGCTCGCCACAACTGGTGGTGGCCTTGGGTGCAGCGGCGCCGATTCTTGCGCAGCCTTTGGCTGCCCCGGCGCCTAAGCCCCGACGCAGTGGCTTGGGTGCTGATCGGGGCGTCCCGGGGCTCCGGGCCGGCCGAGGCGCAGAAGAATAATGGACAGAAGAGGGTGGCCGTCAGGTAAGCTCTCCGCCCTTCGTGTTATCGTTGGCTGTAGTGATCGATCACAGGTGCTGACTTCTGGCTGTGCTTAGGGCGGCGGCGGCGTACCACGAAGCGCGAAGACGGATGTCTCGAGCTCGGCCGAGCGGGCTCGGGCTTAGAGATGACGAGCTCGATGGCGCCGTTGACCATGAGCTCGACGCCCGGTGAGCTCCTAGTGCGGCGGCGAGCTCGGTGATGGTGACAACGAGCTCGTCGGCGGCGGAAAGGCGGTCGCGACGAGTCGACCATGACCCCGGCCGAGGATGGCGGGCGAGACAATGGGCTCGGGGTCGAAGATGCTTGGCGCTGTTCCCCTTCAAGGGGCCCATTGTCGACCAGTGCCTCGTCCCTCCGGACCTCCGTGCCACCGGTTTCCTCGTCAGCGCCGACTGTCCCCGTGGGCCAGGCCCTGAATACCATGTTGAGCTCACTCGAAGAGACTCAGCCGGCGGTCTCACTGGGGGCGGTAGGCGCGTCTGGTACCCGAGCTGCCGCGAGCTCCTCGGCGGCGACGGAGATGGAGGAGGTGGTTTCGGAGGAGACTCCGGCCACCGAAGAGCGCGCGGAGGGGAGTCCGCACGAAGCCGTGGCCCGCCCCCAGGCTGAGGAGGTCGTCGACATTTCGCCGACGAGGATGCCAACGTGGAGGCAAGGGACGGTGCGGGCCGAGGGACGAGGCCTTAGCGGATGAGGCCGTGGAGGGTGCCGCCGCCCTAAATGTCGTCGACGTCTGCAGGGTGCCGTTTCTCGCCCGGAGGACGATCGAGGTCAACGGGGCTGAGGTGTCGGTGAGGTGTCGTGCGGCGAGCGTCCCTCCGTCGGGCGCGGACGTCGTCCTTCCCCCGACTTATTCCCCGATGACGCCGCAGCCGCCTTCGCCGTCTGAGGACCCGGTGTGCATGCTTCGCCTTGCGCAGGTTCGATTCGCCGTGGACGCCAGTGTCTTTCTTCGCACTTTCTGAAGTTGCTCACGTATTTGTGCTCTTCGGGCGTGCGAGGACTCCATCCGGGGGTACAACCAGCTGGCGCGGCTCTCGCTAAGGGCCGGCGGCTTCGTCGGGAGGCTGACGGAGCTGTGCGCGGAGATGTGCGAGGAGCTCGGCGCGACACAACTCCAGCACCGGTTCCTCGAGCGTCGGGCGGAGGACGTCGTCGAGTTCGTTCGCGATGTGGAAGGCCGGGCTTCTCGAGAGGCCCGGGAAAGGTGGACATCGCCCGCCGCGGGGGCGTCCCTACGCGCCCGGGAGGAGTTCGAAGCCGCCCATAAGCGGCCGCGAGAAGATGGAGGAGGAGCTCGAGTCCCTTCGCCGGAGGCTCGACGACAGGAGCTTGAGCGCCGGGCGCTCGAGCCGAAAAGCGAGTCCCCGTGGAAGGACAAGGACGAAGCTCGCCGAGCAACTCCGCCACCGCGACGCCGAGCTCAAGAGTGAGTGCTTCCGATCCTATCTTTTTCGCCTTGTTTACTCGCTTCGGGGCTGATTGTCCTCGTCGGCGGGGCTTTAGCATATGACCACGAAGCTTCCGAGCCGCTGTATGTCGCGTGCTTCGAGGTCGAAAGGATCGGCCGAGGCCGAAAAACCACGAGCCGCGGTGCAACGAAAGGGGGACTCTATGACGAGATGTGGAGTAAGCAGTGCAGCTCGTTCCCTTCTTTGCGTCCCCATGTGTTGTGGCTCGTGTCCCGACTTGTTGTCTTCGTCGCGGCCGCTGGCGGACTCCCCGACGGCGGCGGGAGACCGAGGACAAGAAGCGGGGAGCTCACCGCCTCGAAGCCTCGAAGCACACGCAGCCGAGCTGCAAGAGAAGGAGGCGGACTGACGGCGCAGCGCACCGGCGGCCTCGTTGACGCGAGGAAAGAGCTCGGGGGCCTCTAGGAGCGTCGCCAAGGCCGTGGAGGAGGCCGAAGCTCGAAGCGCCCACGGGGGCCTTGTGTCCGCGGTCGAGGACGCCTCGCGATGTCCTCGGGTGGAAGACGTGGAGGACCCGGCCAGCGGGTGTCGGCGATCCCGCGCAGTGACGGAGGACGCGGGCCGCGTGGTGCACAAGGCGATCGTCGTCTTCACCCACTACCCCAAATTCGAGGTCAACATCGTGAAGACGGGGTGGGCGCCGGGCGTTGATGATGCCGACACCGATCGGCCGGTCCGCCGCTGGCCGAGGTCGCCACCGCGGAGCTGTCTGCTGAGCTCTTCAAGCTTGCCGCCGAGGAGCTTGAGGTGTTCGAGCCCCCTGCCGGTGGAGACGGAGCGGCCGAAGAGCCCGCCGAGGAGGAGGAAGTTGCGCAGACGCCCGCCCGACGCCGATGGACCAAAACCCACCGCTAGGAGTAGGAGCTCGAGGCTTGACCTCTTTTTGTCAATGAACTCGTTAAGTCCTCATAGTCGAGGCAATCTGTAAAAACTTTAAGGGAGCTCGTGCTTAATGGATGTCGCGCTTCTTCTCTTTGTCGCATTTCGTTCCTACTTTGACTCTTTATGAGCTTATGATTCGAGAGTTAGATGGCGGGCCATTCCTCGCCGGGCCGCTAGGGCACGGAGGTCGCTAGGCAGCCGCGCCATGCTCTTTAGCAAAGGAGCTCACAACTTAGTCATTTCGGGACGTCATTTGAGTTGAGAGGAGAAAGGGCGAGTTCGTGGGTTTGAGCTCATCGCTGAGCTCTAAACTCGCTAGTTTTGCGAAAAAACGGTGTGTTAAAAACGTGGGGTGCGCACCCCGATCCTTGTAGCCCCCGAGCAAGGGCGGGCCTTTGCCAGGGCGAAGGCCGGCCGTTGCTCGAGCGTGCTAAGAAAAGAAATCGAAATGCTTACACGTATTTTGCATCAAGTTCGCGCTTTTATTGAGCTCTCGCGGCTACAAGATTTCGAAATACAATTTAAGGGTAGAAGCGACGTAGCTGTTCGATGTTCCATGCGTTGGTGAGGACTCGGCCTTGGTGGTCCTTGAGCTTGTACGTGCCCGGCCTCAGCACTTGGTCGATGGTGAAGGGACCTTCCCAGGGCGCCGAGAGCTTGTGCTTGTCTTTTGAGCTCTGGACTCGCCGCAGGACGTAGTCACCGACGCCGAAAGCTCGCCCTCTGACGTGGCGGTCGTGGTAGCGCCTCATAGACTGCAGGTACTTGGCGGAGTGGATGAGGGCGATGTCCCGAAGCTTCGCCGAAGCCGATCGACGCCGCCTTTCGAGCAGCGCTTGGTTATTGTGCTCGTTGAAGGCTTGACGCGGGGCGAACCGTACTCAAGGTCGGGGGGGAGCACGACCACGGATCCGAAGACGAGGAAGAACGGCGTCCGCCCCGTGGCCCCCCGCTTGGCGTTGCGCGAAGACTCCACACGACCGACGGGAGCTCGGCGAGCCACCGGCGGGCGTATTTTCCGAGCCTCTTGAAGATGCGAGACTTCATGCCCTCGCAGATCATGCCGTTAGCTCTTTCTACCCGGGCCGCCGGTCCTCGGGTGGCCGACCGAGGCCGCGTCGATGCGGATGCCGTGGATCGCTGCACCGGTCGATGAAGACCTCTCCCACGGTTTGTGCCGCTTGTCGGTGATGATGGAGTTCGGGACCCCGAAGCGGTGGATGATGCCTGAAGAACTTGAAGGTTTCCCGCCGGCATCACGCGATGGGCATGACCTCGATCCACTTTGAGAACTTGTCGATGGCGACGAGGAGGTGCGTGTAGCCCCGGGCCGCCTTCTTGAAAGGTCCCACCATATCGAGGCCCAGCACCGCAAATGGCCAAGTGAGTGGGATCGCCCGAGGGAGGGCCCCGGAGGTGTGTCTCGCTTGGCGAAGAACCGGCATCCTTCGCAGGCGTCGGACGATTCGGATGGCGTCCGCAACGGCGGTTGGCCAAGAAAAACCTGCCGAACGACTTCCCGACAAGAGCTCGCGGGCGCCGCATGGTGGCCGTGATTCGCCGGAGTGGATCTCTTCGACGAGCTTCTCCCCTTGCTCATAAGTGATGCGGCGCCGAGGATGCCTGAGGCTCGCGGCCGTAGAGCTCTTGCCCGACGAGGGCCGAACGACTTGGCCCGCCGGCGCCAGCGCCTTGATTCCTCTTGCCTAGGGGGAGCTTGCCTTCCTTGAACCACACCGAAGCGATGGGATCCGCCGATCGAGGCGGAGCCGTCGCGGTCGAGCTCGATCCGGCCCCGAGCCGGCCCCCGAGCCGCTTGGGTGTGAGCTCGTGGCTAGGCAAGCCTTCGCGTTGGGGGGAGCTCGGGCTTGTGGGAGCGTCTACCTCCATAGGGTCCGGAGCTCGGGCGCCGGCGGTCGAGTTCGCGTCTGTCGTCGCAGGGTCGTCTTTGAGTCGTATCGATGGCTTGCGCTGTTTGTTCGTGCATGAAGACGCCCGGCGGGACCGGCAGCGATCGGACGCGAGCTTGGCGAGAACATCCGCGTCGTTGTTGAGGTGGCGTGAATGTGGTTGACCTCGAGCCCGTGGGAAGTGCTCCTCGAGCTCTCGGACCTTCCGGTGGTAGGCGATCATCTTCGGGTTGATGCGGTCGACTTCCTTCATGACTTGGTTCCCGACGAGCTCGGAGTCGCCCCGCACCTCGAGGTGCCGGACGCCGAGCTGGCGCGCGATGCGCAAGCCGCTCACCCGGGGCCTCGTGCTCGGCCACGCGTTGTTGGACGCGGGAAAGTGTAGGCGGATGGAGTACTTCATGCGCACCTTGTTTGGAGAGATGAAGACGAAGTCCGATGCCGGCGCCGTACTTCTTTACGGACCCGTCGGCACAACGTCCCAGTACTCGATGTCGTCGGGCCGGGCGGCCGCTCGACCTCGTCCACTCCGCGATGAAGTCCGCTAGAGCCCGGGATTTTATGGCGTCTCCGGGGGCGTAGGTGATGTCGGGTCCCATGAGCTCAATAGCCTACTTGGCCCATGCGGCCCGTAACCTCGGGGCTACGGATGACCTCGCCAAGGGGAAACTTGGAGATGACTCGACCGGATGGGAGTCGGCAATGCCCGAGCTTGCGCCGGTGATCGCCAGCCGCGTACACGAGCTTTTCGAGCCGTGTGTAACGGGTCTTGGTGTCGGTGAGGACTTCACCGATGAAGTACACCGGACGCCAGTACCTTGAGCGCGTGCCCTTCCTCCTCCCTCTCGACGACGAAGCGCGGTGCTCACCACCTTCGAGGTGGCCGAGATGTAAAGGAGGATCGGTTCGTTGGGTATGGGCGCGACGAGTGCGGGCGGATTAGCAAGTAGTTGCTTCAGCGCCGAGTCGAGAGCTTGCCGGGCCTCATCGGTCCCGTGCAAAGTGCTCGACTTCTTCGGCCAGCCTTGTAGAGTGGGAGGCTCCGCCCCCCGAGTCGAGCTATGAAACGACTTAGCGCGGCTAGGCATCCGGTGAGCCGTTGCACGCATTTGACATTTTTTATTGGCCCCATGCTCGTGATGGCGGCGATTTTCTTGGGGTTGGCCTCAATGCCACGTTCGGAGACGATGAAGCCAAGCAACTTCCCTCGAGGGACCCCGAAGACACACTTCTCGGGATTGAGCTTGACTCCGAACTCTCGAGAGCTTGGCAAAGACCTTTTCGAGGTCGTGGGATGAGCTCTTTCGAAAGCTTCGTCTTGACAACGATGTCGCCGACATATGCTTCTACGAGCTTTCCGAGGAGCTCTTTGAAGACTTTCTGCATGCACCTCGAAAGGTGGCGCCCGGCGTTTTTTCAAACCGAAGGGCATTGTTACGCAATGTAATGCGCCAAACGGAGTGATGAAGGAGGTAGCAAGCTGATCGAGCTCGCTCATCGCGATCCGGTGGTAGCCGGAGTAGGCATCGAGAAAACAGGCGCCTCGCACCCGGAGGTGGAGTCAACAATTTGATCGATGCACGGCAAAGGAAATGGATCCTTCGGGCATGCCTTGTTGAGACCCTCGTGTAATCAACACACATTCTTCATTTCCCATTCTTCTTCTTAACTAGTACGGGGGTTGGCTATCCACTCGGGATGATACACCTCCTTGATAAACCTAGCGGCTAAGAGCTTATCTATCTCCTCGGCGATTGCCCAAGGCCGATCGTCGTCGAAACGTCTCGACCTTTCTGCTTCACCGGCCGAGCCGGGTTTGATGTTCAAGGAGTGCTCGGCGACTTCCCTCGGTATGCCCGCATGTCCGAGGCCCTCCACGCGAATACATCGAGGTTCGCGCGGAGGAAGTCGATGAGCTCGCTTCCTATTTGGGGGAGAGCTCGACACCCACGAGAGGGTGCGCCCGGCCTTGTCGACCGTGACCGCCTTGGCGTCCTTCTCGGGCTCGAATGTGCCGCAGACCTTTCGAGCTCGCGGTCGAGCTCGTGCTTGCCCACCTTCCCGAAGGCTCGACGGTTGAGCTCGTGCTCGCCTTCTTTTGAGCTCGGGGTCTTCGGGCCCGGCCCAGCCGCCATCTTGGGCAGCATCCGCCCGATCTCGAATCACGGCATCGGGCGTCTCGGACGGCGGCCCTGCGGCCGAATGCGTGCTCGAAGGTGGAGTCGACGGTGATGACCCCCTCGGACCCGGATCTTGAGCATGAGGTAGGTGTAGTTGGGGACGGCCATGAACCGCGCTAGCACGGCCGCCCCAACGGGCGTGTAGGCGTTCTTGAACGGGAGCACCTCGAACGTGAGGACCTCCTTGCGGAAGTTGTCCGGGTGCCGAAGGTGACGGAGGTCAATCCGGTCCGAGCGGGAGCATTCTGCTTCCCTCGGCACCACCCTCGTGGATCGGCTCGGCGACCGGGCGGAGACGTGCCTTTTGGGATGCCAAGGGCTTGGAGCGCGTGGAGGTAGAGGGAGGTTGAGGCCGCTGCCGCCGCCCATCAACACCTTCCGAGGCGCAAGGTGCCAATGATGGGATCGACGACGAGCGGGTACCTTCCTGGGTGCGGGATGTGTCGGGGATGATCGGCCTTGTCGGCGGTGATCGCCGAGCTCGACCACTTGAGGTACTCGGGGGTAGCCGGCTCGGTGAAGAGGACCTCGCGGTGGCGTGAGCTTCGTCGGCGCTTGGACTCGTGGTCGGTGGCCCCGCCGAAGACGGCGTTGACGGCACCGCCTCGATGTACATGTCGACGCGTCAAACTCGTCGGGAGCGGTTTCAGGTTTCGTCCTTGTCGCCGCCGCCCTTGTCGCCACCACGCGCAGCGTGCCCATCATGTGCTTCTTCATGAGACGGCAGTCCTTCATCTTGTGCTTGACCGCCCCTCGTGGTGCGGGCATGGCTCCTCGAGCATCTTGTCGGCGCTCTTTTGGGGACGAAAGGCTTGCCGCCCTTGCCGCCCGGCATTGAACTTTCCCGCGACGGCCACGAACTCGTCGTCGCCGTCGTCGCGGGGCGCTTTGTTCTTCTTGTTCTTCTTCCCCGCGGGACTTCGATCCCCGGCTTCTTCGCCGTCGCCCTTCGGCTTGCCCTTGCCCGTGGCGGGGAGACGGCGCCCTCTCCCCGGCGTGACGCGTGGCGAGGTCGAGGAGCTCCTTCACGGTTCTCGGCTTCGGACGCCAAGCTCGTGGATCGGGTCTCGCGTCTAGTGCCGAAGGTGAAGGCGGTGATGATCTCGCGGCCGAGGCCTCCGAGAGGTTGTTGCGAGAGCTTGGAGAAGCGCCCGATGTAGTCGCCAGCTCTCCCCTTCTTACGCGCTTGCCTCGCAGTCCCACTTCGTGCTTGGCCGGGTGTAGGTGCCACGGAAGTTGCCGACGAAGACGTCGCGCGCAGGTCCTCCCCGGCTGCGGATGGTGCCCTCGGGGAGGTGCTCAAGCCACGATCACGCCCGAATCTGCAAGGTAGAGTGGGAGGTTGCGGATGATGAAATAGTCGCCTGTCGGCACCTCCGGCCGACACCAAGGCGGTAGTCCTCAAGCCATGTGGCGGGGTCGGTCTCCCCGCTTGTACTTCTGCACCGAGGTCGGAGCTCGGAAGCGAGAGGGGAACGGAGCGTCGTGGATGCGTGAGCCGAAGGCCTTAGGCCTCCTCGAGCTCGAGCTCGAGGGCCGGCTGTCCCGTTTGGGAGACGGGCTCCGGCGGGCGCACGCGCGTGGGGCTGCGGCTCTTGTCTTCTTCGCCGTGGGTGGCCACCGCGTCGCTTCTTGCTGTAGGTGTGAGGGCGCTTCGTGGGTCGCCGCGGTGGTACTTGTCGTCGCCCGGGGGACGTTCTTCTCGGCTCGAGCCTCCGCTTTGTGCCGGGCATTGATGGTGTCCACGGCGTCGCGGTTCTCGCCGACTCGTCGTCGTGGATGTGGACCTTGGGGTGGGAGGAAGCCTCGTGATCCTCCAGCGGTCGTGAGAGACGCGAGCTTGCTTCTTTGGACCGCCGCCTCCGCCGAGAGTCTCTTGAGCTGCTCGTGGGTCTGCGTGCCTCGGGTCCCTCGGGGGCCGGCAACGGCGTAGGAGCGGCGCGGCGGCCGCCAGGTTCTAGGATGCCTCTCGAACACCGGCTGGGAGCTGTTCCGGGCCCCTCGTCCCCGTTGATGCGTCGTGGACCTCGCGGGCTCGGCTTCGTGCTCATGATTGCCGCCTCCCTCCCCTCGCCGGCGAGGAGGGCTTCGCGCTCTTGGGCCGCTGGCGTTCGAGCTCCTTGAGCTCTTTCGGCCAGCCTTGACGCGGTCGACAGGCGGCTCACGCCGGCGCGCGGCAGTCCCGTGGCGTGTGTTGGGAGGCGTCGCCGAGTGGACTTCCTCTACCGCACCCTCGGGGTGTGACACATGTAGCACCGACGCGTGGGGTCGCAATCCATGAGGCTCATCCCATCGAGGGCGGCTCGAGCTCATGGATGCTGGGGTCCGGCGGGGCTCGTCACCCCGCAGAGTGGAAGGCCCGCCCGCCCGGTCGGGTACATCCCGCATAGGCCGCCGTGGAACTCGCCGACCGACAACGCCTCCCTCTCCGGGCGAGCCGCGGGACGACGTTGGCGGTGGAGAGAGGTCACATCAGCGGAACGAGCCGCGTGAGGCTCGCGGCCCCGTGATGTTCGGGAGTAGGTCCTTGATAAGGGCGAAGAAGCGATCCGCGGCGGCTCGGATGGGGCTGGCCGGCGCGCGAAGTCGAATCCCGCCCCATGCTCGTCGGGGCGAGTCGGTGACGCCTCGAGATGGCCGGGAATGTCCTCGCGCCGCATCGGGCGGGTGAAGACAGCTCGGTGAGGGACTCCTCGGCGCGGCGCCAGAGAAATCGATGGTGCCGGTGCATTGCTAGCAATCGCGGGTGTCGCCGGCGAGAGGAAGCCATCTGAGTGGGGAAAACGTCGCACTAGCGCTGCCCTACCGGGCGCGCGAACCGTCGTGGGTCTAATACCACCGCCACAAAGAATGTCCGCTAATGCGTGCTCCGATGGCCTAGCTCTAGAGACAATGACACAAGATTTATACTTGGGTTCGGGGCAAATCGGGCTCCCTAGTCCAAAGATCACTATCCGAGCTCGATGCTCATACCGGGCTAGTACAAGCAAGGCGAGAAAGGGAGAGGGCTCCCAAGTCTCTATGATTAAGGCTAGTGCCAATATCGAGTGTGTGAGTGCGGGTGCTGGGTGTTGAAATCTTGAACCTTGCCTCAACCGGAGGGCTGCCTCCCCTTTATAGTCGCAAGGGGCGAGGCTCGAGAGCTCTCATCGAAGTTGAGGACTTAAAGAAAGTGAAAATACATGTACGAGTTTTGGATGCAAGAAAAGAGCTCTCCTTCGTGAGCTCTCTACGCGGACGAGCTTCCTTCGAGCTCCCGGTGCTTTGGATGCCGAAATTGTTCGTCGCCGCACGCGGGAATCGGGGTTTGGGCGGTGGTCGCGTCGTCTCTCTAATCGCGCTTGGAAGACGCGTCTTCGGTATGGGCGTGCCCATCTTGTTGATGGGAAGCGTACCCGCATGTACCCGCACGACACCGTGGCGGAGCCGTTGGAGCCCGACGGGTATGGCGAGGTGGTCGAATGACCTCTCTCCCCGTAGCTGTAGCTCGCGCGGCTACAACGTCCGGCCGGGGAGTGGTTGGGCTTGTCGAGAGTTGTTGACCGACTCCCATACCCGCGAGACTTCTTCGGGAAGGCAGGTGGTTGAGCTCTCTACGGCCGTCTTTGCGGCGCTCGTCACGGGGAGCTCGGCGGGCGGAAAGAGGTCCCGATGAGGTCCGCGCCGCCGGAGACGAGGAGCTCGTCGCCCGGGAGACCTCGGGCGGAGCGGAGCGATGGATCTTCGTCCGAGGAGCTCATTTGGCGACCGAGAGCGGGCGGAGGCCTGCCCTTGCGTGGAGAGCTCATGCGCGGGCGATGACCTCACGAGCCACGGCGGGATGTCTCGTTCGTGGTTGTGCCCGAGACAAGAGCTCGTTCATGGGTATCCCAAATATCGATCCCCCACAATAATTATTAAAAGATGCATAGTATTACATGTATTAGAAATAATCCTCATCTTTGTCATGATTTCGCACCGTCGGATCATAATCCTCATGATCACTATCATCCATGTCTCACGTCTTCCAACATATGAAGATTGGCGGGGATCCATGGGAGGAGGAATGACGCCAACACTCTCATTGTCCTAAAGTAATTTATCAAGTAATCGCAAGTCCTTCGCATCTCGAACCTCCTCGTCCCTCCTCATCATCAACAACACTTTCATTGTCTACTTCCATTTCGTTGGGCCCGGTTATTTCTATCACAAATTTACCTTGTAGCCCTTCTTCTTGGAAGAACTCTCCCTCATATGTGTTTGCATTAAAATGGTAATCGCCCTTCTTCTTGGAAGAACTCTCCCTCATATGTGTTTGCATTAAAATGGTAATCGTCTTTGTTTGGGACAGTAGTCTACCGTGTGGCAATACCTTTCGCACAACATCCCAACCCTTAAGCCGCTCGTCGTCCTGGCAACACCATGGGAGATAATAAACTTGTGTGGCATGTTGAGCCACAATGTAGACATCATCTCCGGCCATCTAGGAATCTTTTTGAATCTCAACAATCCCAAGTTTATCGTCCGATTTCGTTATTTCGAGATCAAACCAATGGCACTTAAACACGACGAGAGCGAGCCATTTAGTACCGGAGAAATGAAGTTCGTATATTTCTTCAATTCTTCCATAATAACCTTTAGTGCTACTTCCATCATCACCTTTAGTGAAAACTCCGGTATTTGTGGTTTTTCGGTTTGGTCGATTCTCGCTCATGGCTCGTTGTGTGGAAGCGATATCCATTCACGTCATAACCGGTAAATGACCTAACCCTAGTGGAACAGCCATAGGCAACCTTGTATGAGCTCGGGGTGCATACCCTGATCGGACAAAGGCTCGCAAGCTCAAGCATGATATATGAAATGAGACAGTTCGTTAGCATATGAAACGACGCGTTCATTAGCATAAATTGACAAGACTGGCGTTTGAACCAACAAATGAAATCGGGTTTTCCATTGCCAGCACCCTGTCTAAGCAGGGTGTCGAATTCATGCGGTAGAGGCTCCCTTCGTTGATGCCAGAATTGCCATTGAAATTTCCTATACCAACGAGAGACAAAAGGGTTGGATGCAGAATATTAACTACTGAAGACAAGTCTGTTCTCTGCTTAGAGTTGTGACTTACTTTGTGTAAGGCAACACTTCGTCAAGGTTGAAAAGTATATAATTCATGATACTACGCCACTGCAGGGTGTCAAGGTCTTTATTTTCAACCACTTGCACGTCCTAGTTTTCCTTGGAAAAGGCCGAGGGTTGATTCATTTTCATCACATTGTAACGAGGGGGTGGATAATGCGAGCTAGGAAGGTTGTCACCATAGTATTTTGATGTGAAGTCGACACCTCCCGCCGAACCTTTGCTTCGCGATGGAACCCTCAATCTTACACTTATTTTTTACAAATGGACCGAACATGCTTCGAAATCTCTCAATAGCATAGCACCAACAAAATCGTGCGGGGCCACCCATCCGTGCCTCATATGGAAGGTGTAAAATCAAATGCACCATCGGAACGAAGAAGCCCGGGCGGAAATATCTTCTTCAACTTACGCACCAACACAGGTGCCATTTTTTTTCCATTTCTTCAAGTGTGGTCCGAGATAACTCTTTAGCACAAAGCTATCGAAAGAAATTGCTCAACTCTGTCATCACATGCCGGACATGATCGGGGACATAGCCTCGAAGCATCACCGGAAGAAGCCGCCTCCATCCATATGTGGTAGTCATGACTCTTGAGCCCATTGATTCGCATAGTAGATAAGTTCACTCCTCCTCGTGATTTGCTTTGCATACCCATCGGGAACATTAACTTTTGAAACCATTGCAAGACTTCCCTCCTTTGGGGCCCGCTCAACACGTAATCGGCCTTAGGTTTTTTTTTTTCTTTTTGCCATTGCTACAAAGCTTCATCTCTTGCTTCGATTACGTCACACAACTCGCCCGGATCAATTCTAGCCTTAACGTTGTCCTTTGACTTGCTAGTTTCCATGAATGTTCCAAGAAAATACTCGGCGATGTTCTTTTCAAGATGCATTAAATCAAGGTTATGTGGAAGAAGAAGGTCATCGTGATAGGGGAGCCTCTCTAAGCGACTTGTGAGTCCATGCATGATCCTCACCATAACCCACAAAGACACCTTTTTCATCACCCACAAGAGAATCCACTTGAGCACGTATCTCGGCAAATTGCCATCATCTCCTACGGAGGGTCCGTAACTTGGAGACCTTTCAGTAAAGTTCTTCTTGTCTAGCCTCGAATGCATGGTCAAGAGGGAGGAACCTGTCGATGCTTGTCGAACGCAGAATACTTGCCACCCTTCTTCAACTAGGTGAACCTCGAGCCGCCTTGCATACTGGGTAAGGGAACTTGACATGAACACACCAGCCACAGAATATCCCATACGCCAAGAAATCATGCAGGGAGTAGTGGTACCACACGTACATCCTGAAATTTCTCTTCAAAGCTCGGTTGTACGTCCAAAACCCTTCATTCCAAGCTTTGATCAATTCATCAATCACAGGCTCTAAGAACACACCCATTTTATTTCCCAGGTGGCCAGGAATTATCAAAGACAAAAGGATGTTCTTCTGTTGAAAGCAGATGCCCGGGGGGAGATTGAGCGGGATAACAAATACAGGCCAACAAGTGTATGGGGCAGCCATCATTCCATAAGGATTGAACCCATTCATTTGCCACGGCAACACGCACATTACGAGCCTCCATAGCTTTGTCGATGAATATTGTCAAAATGGGTCCATGCTTCGGCATCGGATGGGTGTACCATCTTATCTCGGATTGTAGCGATGCCCATCTTTGTGCCATGTCATCTGCAAGCGCAACTCCTCGGTCATGTACATCTCATTATAACCTCGATGCGAAGGGAAGGTACCGTAGGATTTTCACGGGGATGTTAAGTCGCCTCTTGTGACTGTCACTAGAGTCTACCTCTATGAACCTTGAGGATTTACACTTTGGACAGTGCGTAGCATCTTTATAGTCTTTCCTAAATAAGACGCACCCATTCTCACAAGCATGTATCTGCTTGTATGGCATCTTAAGTACCTTGAGGACTTTCTACGACTCGTACATGTTCTTTTGGCAAAGTGTCGTGACCTCGCGGAAGCAAGCCCCCAAAGACCGTCAACATGTCATCAAAGCCGTCTCGACTCATCTTGCACCGGGCCTTCAAGTCCATAAGGCGTGAAATGGCATCTAGTCGAGAGACCTCCACATAGTCGTGAAGGGGTTTCTGTGCCGCCTCCAACATGGCATAATAGGCCTTTGCGGTTTCTTCTGGCTCCTCCTCCCCCTCATCCCCATGTCCTTCACCAAAGTTTCCTAATGAAAGTCATCTATCATGTCTCCTACCCCGCATCGAAGCAAGATCATCGATGCGTTGCCTCACCACCTCGTCTCTCATACGCCGCTTTCACCATGGAAGATCCACCGCTTATAGTCCTCCATCCATCCATACATGGGAAGATGTTTAGACATGTCATCCTTACTTTGCCTTTTTTTATTCCCACATTTCTTGCATGGACACCAAACCTTACTCGCACCTCGAGCATTCTGAAAAGCTTTGTCCACGAAAGCACTGCTCTTCCTAATCCATTCAGGGTCATAATCTCCAAAACTCCTCCAGCCATTGTATATCCACGCACGGTCATCCATTCTCTATCATATGCGCGAGAATATAAGAATGCAGTGCATCTACACAAGGATCCTACCATCTAATAGGTGAAGATAGGTCCTAATCCCACCCGAGGATGCATAGATGAGGTCAGTTCCATGCTCCACTCCTATCTGAGACAGACATTTGGCGACCTCCTCCCCAAGTTCTCCAAATACACATCCTCCCCCGAGAGGGAGATTGTGTATTCGAAGATCAACGTGGAGATGCTTGCCAGAAACTCGAATCGCACAGAGTGGGAGCATGGAACTGACCTCATCTACGCATCCTAGGGCTGTCTGTCCAAAACGTGGACAATTCGAAACAGATACGGTTATAGGTATGCAGGGATCTGCATACTTCCAACCGTATCTCTTTCGAACGGGAGACGCCTAACTGAGCTGCGTGATCTAGCTATGACCATGATACGGAAAGAGGGGTTATACCTAGGGTCGCGGTGGAGTCAGGCTAGCCGGCGAGGAAGAAGATCAGGGCCGCCAAGGCACTCCGGCTCCGCAAGGCACTCAACTCCGCTCCGAAGGGCTCCTCTCGCATAAAAAAACACACGGGCTCGCTTGAAAATTTCGACGTAACCTCCCCTCGCACGGGAGGTTTCCAATACCCAAATAAAGCACACAACACGATGGCCGACAATCACATTCACATCAAGGGCACGATGGCCGACAACCCGCAAAGCTAAAGACGACGGCGGCCGGACGGACGACGTGGGCGGTCCTCCTCCCCTCTCTTCCGCCCGGGCGGCGGCGGTCTTGAGGTCACAAGGGGTGCCGGCGGCCGTCGGGGCACGCACGGCGACGGAGTCGGGGCACGCCGGGCGACGGCGTCGGGGCCTCCTCTTCCCCATCCTTCCTCCTCCCACTCCTCCTCCTTCCTCCTCCTCCTTCCTTCCCCCTCTCCCTTCTCCTTCCTTCCTCCTCCTCCTCCCTCCTCCTCTCCTCCACCGCCCCTCCTTCTCCCCCCCCCCCTCCCCCTTCCTCCTTCCCGAGGTGGCTAGGCGCACGGCCGGGCGGCGGGCAGCCTGCGTCGGTGCCGGCACTCCGGCGGGGGCGGGTCGGGCGACCAGCGCCCGGCGTGGCCTGGGCGGGCGGATTCGGTGGCAGCGGCGGCAGCCCGGCCCGGGACCCGGGAGGGGGGCGCCGAATGGGCGGGGCCGGCAAAAGGGCAGGGGCGGGGCGGGCGGGCGTCGGGCGGCGGCGTGCGTGTGTGCGTGTGTCGAGTGTGTGCGTGTGTCGAGTGTGTGTGTGGATCGAGCTCGATCCGTTGACTATATTTTTTAAAAAAAGTATCCTCCTTTCCCGTGAGCCGATCCGGCGGCTCACGGGAAGGGGGATTCTTTCCCCGTGAGCCGCCCGGATCGGCTCACGGAAAGAATAAAAATCAAATTCTCCCCCGCACTCGACACCGAGGTGGGCCCGACCCCTTTCCCGTGAGAGATATGGCTCACGGGGAAAGGATAAAAAAACAAAATTTCAACAAATACGCCACCGAGGTGGGTCCCTCACCCCCTTTCCCGTGAGCCTCCCCCTCAGCGGCTCACGGGAAAGAGCCTCCCTTTCCCGTGAGCTAACCTTAAGCTCACGGAAAGGTGTTTCTCGAAAACATATTTATTGCTCTCTCTTTCTTTTTTTCTAGCATATATATTTTCAAATTTTGATTAAGATTACTTCAAAAAAATACCTTGTCACATTCACTCACCCATACATAATTGATCCTTGCGCGAAAAATTGGCCATTATTTCATGTGGTTTTATCTCTATTTGTATTTACTTAATTACAACATAAAATTATAATAATTACCAAAATAATCCAAAAATTTCCGAAAATTGACATGACACAATCTTTGATGTCTGTTGCATATAGAAAAAGTTTCATAGCCAAACCACAACTTGACCGCCACATCCACATGAAATCACATTGGATCATTCTCAACAAACATGAAACTTCAACGTAGACGTTGGAGCTTGTGAACATCGTATGTGCCAACTTGTGCGAAATGTTCCCAATTTTTTATCATAGCCTCGGCATAAGATATCATGACATATTATCAAATTTCATGATTTTTTTGCACATCGGTTCATTTTCTAGAATTTTTAAACCACTCGGCGAGGGATTAGCGTTCATGATTTCGTATGAAGATGTTCCAGATTTGGTTTTATTTTTATATGCAAGACCTTACTTTGTGTTGAGTAAGAGGAATATAAATTTTCTACTAAATTTTTTTCAAAAATTTCAAGCACTTGTAATTCAAATTTGGCCTCATTTCAAAAATTCCCATAAAAGAGAATAATTACCTAAATATATCAAATAAAGTCAATAATTCACCAAAATTTAACATAGAGTGCCATATGATGTGTAGGAAGTGTAGAAAAAGTTTAGAGCCAAAAAACCAAAAAAAAAAAAGGTGGGGCCTTTCCGTGAGCAGGAACCCCACTCACGGGGAAAGGAGGTCCCTTTGCCGAGGCCTGATATAGCTCACGGAAAGCCTGCTCACTACACGGCGGAGTCACGGGAAAGGGGACAAAGGGGGACGGAGCGGGATCACCCAAATCAGCAGGAGGCAGGATCCTGCAAATCATTCAGCACTTGCAAATCACCGAATCATTCACTGCTATCGATCACACAATCCATTTATTTCTGTCGATCACAGCATCCAGGAAATCGTTTCATTCAGCAAATCACCGAATTCAAGTGCTGTTATCGATTCATTCAGCACTTGCAAATCAGAGCCGGAATCACCGAATCATTCACTGCTATCGAATCATTCAGCACTTGCAAATCACCGTATTCAAGTGCTGCTTATATATATGAAATCGTTTCACACACAATCCGAGCTGACACATACAATCTGTGTGCACAGCGAATCTGAACAGGACCATGCAGTAGAGACATCATACATGACCACGTTGTACAGAGCATCACCATGCACGTATAAAATAAACAGAAGGTGAACAGCATATTAGTTCATCAAATAAAATTAGGATAGAGTACTTGATAATGATAATGGAAAATTACAGAACTTGAAGGTCGAGAGATCACACTACAGCTACGCATGTGCACGTACAGCAGCAAGGCGGCCGGCAACGCTGATCATATACGGCAAGAATTATTCATACGGCAAGGCTAGCAGCAAGGCGGGCGGCAAGGCGGATCATATACGCAAGAACCCTAGCTAGGCGGTGGAAGTTCATGCAGGCGTACCAGTACCCTAGCGGCGAGGCTGTTCTCCATTGCCGATCAGCCTTGGCGAAGATCTTCGTGGCGACTCCTGGGCGGAGCGGTGCCTTCTTGACCCTAGCGGCGACGCTGATCCCGGCCCGTCGCGGTTCCTTCTTGACTTCGCTTGGCGCGTTGAAGACCTTCTTGACTCGATTGGCCTTGGCGCGTCGACCTCCAAGCCCTTCGGGCGATCAGCCAGGACGAGTAGCGAGGAACCGACGGTGACGAGAGATAGATCGCGGAAAAATATATGAACGGCGAGACGGAGAAACGGGCGCGTAAACTCGCGGGAGGAAACAGATCGCGGCGCGTGGGGGAAGATGCTCGAGTTTCACCGCTGAAGGGATGTAATGGAAGGCATCCATGCGGAAGGGATGTAACGGAAGGGATGCGTGACGGTCCGAAAGCGGATGGATCTGGACGGCCGGTACGGGTGGAGCCGTAGGGCCGCCGCCGCCGCTGGGGCGCGCGCTGATGACGGGCAGGTCCGCGATGCCGGTCTCCCCGCAGGTGGAGGCGGACGGTCGGAAGCGGGGCGTGCGTCGCGCGCTTACGGCGTCGTGAGGGAGCGCATGATGAGGACCGGAAGGACTGGGTGGGGCTACTTAGTTGGCATAGCTGCATGTCCAGATAACTCCCTAGTGGAGGTTCCCTACATAGGTGTAGTAGATTTCTCAAAATCCGTATAATTTGTCGCCACTCACACTAGTTAAGACAATCTTTACCCAACTTAGATTTTCCATATTAACAAAAGGTACAACTCAATCATGTTTGTAACGTCGACAGAAGGAAGCTCGAAGCTGTAGTAAGGGCGATATGCCATCTTCCTCCTCCCTCCTCCTCCCCGGCTTAACCGCCGGCGACGAGGTCAGGTAAGCCGGCCCCCTCCATCCCCTTGTACAAATCATCCAACGAATAAAGGTCTCTTGGCCATGGTTTCCTCTTCTCTTTGTTTCTGCCTCCTCCTTCTCCTCATCGCGGCGAATCTCGGCGGTGTGGTGCAGTGCATCTCCGGCAACACGCCATCAAGACACTCATGGGCCCCGAACGAGATGCAGGCGGGTGTGCGTGCCGGTGGCGCCCTCGCGCACTCGCCACCGCCGTCAATTGGGCCGTGCGCCGGGCCGCTCCAGGACCCTGCGGGTCGTCTTGCTCGGGCGCCGAGCCGAGCCGCAACATCGTCTTGTCATGACGGAGGCCGCCCCTGGGGACCACGCCTTGGCCACCGGCGGCGAGGGCTCTGCGCGCCAGCGGCGTCCCGGTCGGAATCCGCTCACTCCCAAGGCTCCAGCGGTGGGATCGGTGGCTTAGGGTGGGGGCGCCCACTACCTGCAGTCCGTAGGGGCTAGAGCCCGCTTCCCCGGCGCTAGCTTCGTCGCTGATGATACACCACGTCAAATGATGAATTGGTTTCTAAAAGCCACCGAAAGGCCCTAATAGAGAGATATTCCCTATTTCTTCTGTTACCTCCTAGAAGATAATTATATATGATAATTGTTATTTAGATCAATGGTCAGTAATTATTTTGATGTACCGCACCCATTTGACTTGGCATAAAACTAAATTGAGCTATATTTTGGAACTTATAGAGCAAAGAACATATAAATGAGTATGTACGCCTCCACATACATGCATGCCCACCATTACTCCCCCGGCGACAAAAAGAGTGACATTTGACAATTATTTGAGGCCGTCTTCTAAGCTTTGGCTATAAAATGCTACTTTTTATCGTGTTGAGTTTAAATGCTTGGAAGTGGTGGTATTAGTACAAAAGGATGTAATTATAGGATTTGTACTGACTAAATTAGTTTAAGTTTGACTAAGTTTATAATAAATAATATTTTATAGTTAATTTTCCTACTTATGTTGTTTTTTGAAGATTAGTACTTTTTATAGTATAACTTAAATCAAAGTTTGGGACATCAAAAGCGAGAATTTGCATCCTTTTGTGGCCAAAGAGAGTAAAAGATAACTTCATAAAAGTATATATTTTGTTAGTTTATAGGTATATAGTACGTAGCTAGTATTAGTCAATGTTTAGAATATATCGATCTTCTCAAATATATAGCCCAATACACGTCGTCATTTATTTGTGACTGGAGAGTATATTGGTAATATGCATGTATATCCTTGTACTCCCTCCATATTGGTAAAAGAAGTCGTTTAGGACAGCGACACGTTCTCCAAAACACAACTTTGACCTCATGTTATTATAAAAATATTTATGAAAATATGATATATGTATATTTTTATGAAAGTATTTTTTAAGACAAATATATTCATATAATTTTCACATTTACAAACTCAACAACTTAAAAGTTATTGATGATTTATATTCCCAATGTTTGACTCAAACCTTGTCCAAAAACGACTTTCTTTACCAATACGGAGGGAGTATATAAAGTTGCATGGATGCATGTCTGGAGGATAAAGCTAGCCGTACGTCGACGTGTCTTTATTGGAAGTTGGAACACCACGTAGCAATTCTTATCGCCAATGTTATCTTCTTATCGCCGATGTTATCCTCCTCTTCGGCTTGTTGCCCTGTCTTTCGACAATTATTCTCTTGACTATCACGCTGTCGTCCCTACATTCATGCACACGGCCATATATTATCAGCAAGCTATAACTACCTAGAGTTCAGATACTTCATCTCACGTGCCATGCATGAACCTAAAACTAGATAGGGTGATTTGTACATGAGAAATGGAACGTTCGATGAATTCTTGTACCCCAAAGATTAGACTCTTTTCATCCATAGAACTATTAAGTAGCTGCTAACAATTAGTGAAGTTTGGATCCAAACGAATTCAACTAACAGGATAGCTAGTTGTTAACAGAGCACCTAGCTAACAATTAGCTATCTCACTAGCTAGGCCAACCAACCTAATAATAGAACAACATTGATTGTTGGCAAAATGACCAAATTGCCCTCTCACCAAAATAAGGATATCCCTTTCCTTCCCGTGAGCACTCAAGAGGGAGAGTAAATTGGGTGCCTAAATCCAATTTTAAATCCTAAGGCTCAGATCAAACTATCACTATAAAAATCATAAACTACTCTAGTAACATACTCCCTCCCTCCCAAAAAGGATGTCGCTATGGGAAGCGTGTTAGTCAAATTTTCTTAACTTTGACTAGGTTTGTAGAAAAAACGTGCAACATTTATATCTCCAAATAAATTTGTTAAAAAACTAGACTTAGAGATCTTTCCGATGATACTAATTACTTAGCATAACTATTTATATATTTTAATATATAATTACCGGCAGTTTACAAATGTTGACTTCTTGGGAAGCGAGAATGACATCTATTTTGGGACGGAGGGAGTACTAACATGTGCACCAAAGGCTTTCTAGTGTACTCTAACATACCCTCAACCTAAAAGACTTTAGCAACCTAGAGCAGATCATCGCACAAAATCTTAACCATGGCGGTTTTTGAAACTGCCACGGATGGAAGGTCACGGTTGTCGACCGATTATCGCAGCCGGTTTTTGGTAGGTCCAAAACCACTATGGTAATCAGAAAAAAATAGAAAGCCCATCCCAAACCCTAATGGGGCCGGATCCGGGCCCCCTACGCCGCGCCGGATCCGCGTCCTACGGGCCCCGCGAGTGCTAGGGCGAGGCCCGCAGCCCGATCCGCCACCTACGAGCGCGCGGCGGGGGGGACATCGCCGGATCCGCCTCCTTTGGGCGCGGCGGCGGCGGCGGCTACCGGAGAGCTATGGCGAGGCACGCCGCCGGATCAGCCTCGGGGGCGCGCGGCGGCGATGGCCGGCCACGATGGCGAGGCCTCGACACCGGATCCGCCTCCTCCTCCGCGGCGAGGTCGCTCCGCCGCCGGATCCGCACCTCCCTCCGCGCGATGGAGAGGGCCGCGGCCGGATCCGCCTCCTCCGGCCGTGAGGGGAGCGGGCCGCCGCCGATCCGCCACCTCGGCCGCACGAGGGAGAGGGGCCGGGGAGAGGTCGTGTGTGTGGCCATGGGAGAGAGAAGGAGGGGGAGGGAGGGAAGGGGAGGGCGGGATTCGCCATGGCTAAGAGAGAGGAGGGGAGGAGGCGCGACTCGTGGGAGAGAGATGAGGGAGAGTCGGGCTCGCAAGAGAGAGAGAGAGAGAGAGAGAGAGGAGGGGGGGTGTCGGCCGAGGTAGTGGGGGCTAGGGAGAGAGTGATGGGGTGACGAAACCCTAAGTTGTGCTATTTATATTACCAAAGTTGTTACTGGGCTGAGATGGGCCGTTTGGATTCAATATGGGCCGAATTTAACCTTTAAAAAACCACCATGGTTAATTGATTTACCATGGAGGTTTATAAACGCCACCGTTAATTAAATAAAACTACCATAGTTAATCGAGCCATTAATCGTGGTGTTTTTTTTTTAAAACCGCCACGGTTAATAAAATGGAAACGCCTTGTAAAAGATTTGTTTGTAGTAGTGAATTCTAACAATTAGGCTATAGTTAATCTAGGAAGATAAAGATCATGTGGAGTTGTAGTTTGTGGGTTTAATACCACCCCGAAAGTTTATGAGGGTGCGGGCCAACTTATAGTCCTTGTAGCTAAATGTAGCACCTCTAGGTTAACCATTTATACGATGTGAGGACAAAAAGTGAAAGAGAGTTGTTACGTGTAGCTGGGACATATAATTAAGATTTTAGAATCGCAATGTTACAATGAATCCAACCACTTTCTAGCTAACTATTAGTAGCAAATGGTCAACACAAAGCCCTAATTTGTAGTTGATGTATAACTCTATCGTAGTATACTTTCTAGCTAACTATTAGTAGCTAATGGTCAACACAAAGCCCTAATTTGCAGGTGTTGATGTATACTCTACCGTACCACCACTGGTGGTCTTGGATAGAGTATTATGCATGCTTATACAAAAAGGCAACGGTCAAAGATTCTTCATTCTTCCAACGAGTACACATACATTATTGAGGCCCTACGCGAAAAGCAAATAGGACCAAAGAATATGGTATATATATTGATCATCATCAGGAATCTTTTTTCTAGCGGACTCCCTCGCGTGGTCTCCTGAGGCGACCGCCCGCCGCCACCTAGGGTAGACTCCTCTCGCCAGCTCGGCCGCCGTCGCCGCCGCGGCACCTTGCCTCCTCGTCGGTGGCGGCGTAGGGAAAGGGGCTCAAAAGACTACCCTCCCCGTCTTTTCCCCTCTCTGCTCCTTCCTTCCTCTTCCAGCCCCAAATCCCTTCGATCGACGGGGCTCTGCTGGCTCGCCGAGGTCCTCTCCATTGCGGATCTCGCGAGCTATGCTCCCCGATCTGGTGGTTGTCGCAGTCCTTGCGGTCTTGCCGATGGTGGACGCGCCGTCAGCCCCCTTCTTCGCTGCCGACGGGGTGGGTGGTCTGGCGGGGACGTTTCGGACCTCCGTGCTCGAAGTCTCGCGCGGGGATCGCCGAATCGGCGCCCTTGTCCGCTGCTTCCCCCGGGTCGTGGTCCGGGGCGATCTGGTCTGCCGCGACACGCAGTCCTTTGGACGTGGTGGTGGGAGGCGGCTGCTGCGGTGAGGTGGTGCGGCGGTGTGCTCCGGCTGCCTAGACGACCGACCGTTTGGTGGCGGCACGGTCGCCAGATTCCGGCTCTAATGGGCCGATCCGGCGTCGGTGGCGGCCCCCCCGCTTCTCCTCGGTGGTGACCGGGCACATCCTCGTCACAACGTTGCTCCTCTTCTTCTCCCTCGCCACCCCTCCTCTCAAGGTGTCACCCAGGTGGGGGCGACATGGGCTCATCCGGCCGTGGGTGATCGGATCTGCCCCTGCTCCTACAGGTTCTTGGATGAAAATCTTCAGTGTGGTGGGATGAAGACAGTTGACATGCAAATGTTGATCCAAACATTAAGTTTCTAAGTAGACAAGCAATGTGGTGGATTAGTGTTTATGCCAAGAGCTTGCTATAACTTTGGAGCAGGCAGGAGCGAAGAAGAAGATTGAAGTTTAGTCTTCTAGTTTTCTTGCTTTGTGTTTTAGCTTTTTCTTGTTCTTGTTTTGTGTAACCCCTCGTCCGAGGGTTTAGAGTCTGAGAACTCTTGTATCGTTTTTGGCTATAAATATCCACTTGTGGATGTAGAGGTCAGATTGAAAAATATCCTTCATCTAAAAAAAATATTGATCATCATCATATCTCTACTTATTTTTCGTCAGAAGAGATACAGCCATTTATTGATTTCTGAAAAATTATTCATGTCAAATCGTGATAATAATCTCTTCAATTTTTTTCAATGGTGTTTCGGCCATATGCATACATTATTTACAAACTAAAATAAGAATAGCAATGCAACCAGCTGGTTATTTTTTCTTTCTAGCTAATAGCTCTCTCTGATCTCTATAAACAGAGCCATTACTGGGACACTCACGCTGCTCTCAAGTGGAAGGAGAATGTCTAAGGTTTAGCTAGTGGAATATGCACAAGTGCCACAAATTTCTTTTATGAGGCAACAGCATATTCTGTCTACTAGACTAGCATAGCATACTAATGCCTAAAGTTGAAAAGTGCGCACATAGATTGCCCAATACAAGAACATAGAATTTTAAGAGATGCGAATGCGAATGATTGGTTTTTCAAAATTTCGTGCATATATACCACCCCCTAGTTTTCTGCATATTGCACTTCATTCCAGAATAGCTCTTTTTTTTTAGATATATAAAGGAAAAAAAGTTTCAGATTGCATCGTATAATGCATACAACCACCCACACTTAACATCATCCAAAACTGGGGCAAAAACAAAAATACTCCCTCCGGCTTCCTAAAAGGTGTCGTTTTGGACAGCGACACGGCCTCCAAAATACAACTTTCACCATTACTTTTTGCTATAAAATATTTATAAAACATGGTCAACATATACTTTTATGAAACTACATTTCGAAATGAATCTACTTAGATCAATTTTATATTTTCAAACTCAACACAAAAAGAATTTATTTGTAGTCAAACTATCAAAGTTAAAAATATTTGACTTAAGACAATCTTAAAACGACATTCTTTAGGAAACCGGTGGGAGTAAAATACAAAGAATGTACAACATTCACTGCTACAGGAAACTTTTTGAGGCAGCTAGAATGATTTTTCAGAGGCGATTGCTTCGTCCGCCTCTATCTTTGTATCTCTAGAAGATTAATTTCTAGAGGGGACTATCCAACTATCACACATTGATTTCTAGGGACCGGCTAAAACCCAACACCGAAATCCATCCACCTCTAGAAATTGTTTTACAGAATTTGCAAATCAGGCAAAAAATAGCAAAAAAAGGGGGATAAGCTCACCATCCAAGCCAACCCACGAAGGGCAGCATCGCGTTCGCCCATCCCTGCACCTAGGGTTCGAAGGCCAGCCCACGAAGGGCGCGACGGCCGCCCATGGTCATCTCGAGCGAGGGACAGGTCAGAGGAATGCCCCAAAGAGCCCTAGCTTGTGTACACGAACGTCATGAGATTCCCGACCTGTGCTTGACTCGCCAGTGGTGACGAATGGACCTCTGGTTTCCTCCCCGACGAGGAGGCCTCGAGCCCTCGAGATCCGCGGAAAATGAGGTCGGTCCACTAGCAGACCAGACAAGCGGACCCACCGCAAAGGCGGGTCTGGGCCTCACTCAAGCCACCCGCCAGCAGCTCACCGAGCACCTCGTCCCAGCTATCGAGGCAGGACAAGGCACGAGCTCTCCCCAGTCCTCCCTGCAGGGAAGTATGGGCAGCGAAAACATGAAGCAAAGCTCGACACAAGCCACGCTCATACTTGTAGCCCGACGACCGACACGTCCCCAGCCCCGTCGACTTGGGGGATCGGGGGCTCGGGGGCTACCAGCCAACCAAAATTCAAGCCTCTACAGGAGTATACCACTCCCCTAGAGCCTCGGGGGCTACACCCGGCGGGTGCGCTCGCGCGCACCCACCAGGACGAGCTATCTAACACCCACATCCTCGACTCCAAGCGCTTGGGGAAGAACCTTTCTACCCCAAACGCTCGGGGGCTACTGTCGGGTACCTAAATTAGAGGTACCCACCACAACGTGAATTTCAAAACCAAGCCCAGCAAAGCCTGGCCCAACTGGCTCAGCCCAACCGCGACCTCTCTCCGCTTCGTACGACCACTAGGTTCCCACGACTTCTTTCCGCCTCGCACGACCTCCAACAGTGTGGACCGCCGACCTCTCGGTTCCCGCGACCTGTTCGCGTCTCGGCCGACCTCTCGGCTCCCGACTTGTTCTGCGACTCGTACGACCTCTGGGCCCTCACGACCTAATCTCGCTCCATGCGAAGCTCGTCAGCTCGTACGCCTAGTCCACCACTCTCCTGACCTCCTCGGATTCCTCCCGAGCTAAGGAACCAGGGATCGGGTGAAATATACAGTGCCCAGCCACCCCGGAATGGGCGCAATCAATCGAAGCACCATACCACGATCGGATGATGTCGGCACAACGCGCGATGATTGTCTATCAACCATGCCCCCTACAGGCCACAGTGACAGGTGCCTGTCCACCGTGCTCTTGTACCGCACCAGAGTGAATTAACTGCCTTCTCCTTTGGTCAATAAAAGTACAGACGATGTCATCAGTAAGGACAGCAGTCAACTCGTCCCTCTGCTGGGACGTCGTCCTACCCTGACGATTGACTGAAGCACGAGCACAGTGCGCCGCCCATCCCTGGGAACCCTCCGTATAACCACTCCAGCACGGTGAAGGGAGCCCGACTTCCCTCCGACTCGTCTGACCTCGCCCAGTCAGCGGGATTCGTGTATCTACTCCCGTCAGAGGGAACCTGACTCTCCTGGGCACCTCAAGTCAACCGAGGTACAAGGGGCACACGTTCAACAGTAGCAGGAGCCGTAGCTACATAGATTTCAGCATGGCAACCCCTGTACACGCACGATCTTGTACTTTCTCATCATTCTTTTGTTTTTCTCTTTCTTCTTCTCCCTGTAGAGGCTCAAACTACTGTACCCCCTTGAACTATAAAAGGGACCCGAGGGCTGCCGGGAGAAGGGGGCTCAAGACACGGACTCCCGATATTGGCACTTGCCTCAATCATCACATACACACGCACCGAGACTTGGGACTAGCTTCCCTCTCTTGACCCGCTTGTAACCCCTACTACGAGCGTTTGAGCTCGGATACACTCCACATCCGACTGGACTAGGGCACCGTTTGCCTGAACCAGTATACATCTTGTGTCATCCTCGAGCTAGGCCATCGAAGCCCACACGAGCCTATACAAATTTATGTGTCGGTGGTATTGGATCATGACAGTTGGCGCGCCAGGTAGGGGGCAGCGCTCGTGTGACGACAGCACCACTTCGATGGCTCCATCTGCCATGCCACTAGCGCCCAGAGCGTCTGTATGCTTCGGAGCGCTAGGCTTCGTCTTCACCATCCCAGAGGAGCCCCTCGTCGGGACCACATTCGCTCGGCTACCACAAGCCGAGGTCACCCGCGAGCCGGTTCGACCAGGCCGGATTCTGACGCCCGTGCCGTCAAGTCCCGTACATGCCACCGCGGAGCAGGTCCTCGCGACCCTCTCGGCCCAGCTACTGAGGCTCTTAGGGCCCGAGCCGTCTGAAGAACGCTTCCGCGACGTGATTTTCTCCATCGCCAACGTCGTGCTGCAGCTCTCCGGGGAAGAGCCACTGTCCTGGAGGGAGTTCGCGGCTGGCTATGCCGCGATGTACCCCGATGGGCATCCAGGCTTGCTTCAGGCGGACGGGACGGGCCATTCGGCCGCTGGGCGTCCCCCGAGCAACGAGCCCGAGGGAACGGCTACCCAGGGACTCATTTTGGCCCTGGGAAGTTTGAGCCTGGCGGCTATTGGTATGCCTTATAGCATAATATTACTAGCCAATTAACATGAAATAAGGGCTTAAAATGAATATCAACATAAGTCTTGGGGTCCAACTAACATATTTCCACAAGTTTTGGTATTTCATGACTTTGCAGGGACTGAACAGATAAAAGCAGATAAGAGCAGTGAAAACCCTCAGAGTTTGTATCCTATACGATGACAAGACTTGACCGTGAGGCAACTCAATCCGAAAAGTGGACTAAAACATTCTAGAAGACACCAGAAGACACCAAGAGGAAGGAGAACTCACCAGGACCTAGAGTCCTGGCAATCGCCGGCCAAGCCACTGGCGACCGCCAGGTGGGTCCCACCTGTCAGCCTCACCTTTCTATGGCGGTTTGCAACCGACATTGGGGTTGTATCTACACCATTGTTCAAGGTCGGTTTGATCCAAGGGTCCCTGTTCATCGCCAAGGGCTATATAAGAAGACCACCTGACCCCAGGGCAAAACCCTAATTCAGTCTCAATTCAGATCATTCTCATTCAAGTCCAACCAAGTCTAGATCCTAAGCCCTAGTTCATCATATTAGAAGCGCTTAGCTACCTAGTTAGATCTAGAGGAAGTCAAGCTTGCCTTGGATTCCTGATAGTCAAGAAGTAGCGGGAGCCGAGCTTCTCGTGGCTTCTCTCTTGTATCCAATCTGTAAGTATTTTGTTGGAATACATTTGGTATGACTTTGTTCTATTTAATGATTATATTCTTAGTGATATGTATCCATGCTTGCTATGATTATATATCTAGATTAGTAAGTTTGTCTTATATTTTATGCATAGAGTCGTATAGCATCCACTTAGATGATCACTATGTGGGTGGTGAGCAATGTGTAAACGTGGTGTTTATACAACGTTTACCTGCGACTGCACCCTACATTCCGGGTCGTGTGGTAGATCACGGGAGTGACAGTCCTGTTGAGTCCTTTGGAGTCCACCCCCCGAATGATAGGCCAAGTTGAGCCATAATTACGGTGATGATCATCTTTCGTCCTTGATCGTCATTGGTAATGCTTACCATGTGTAGATATATTGCAACCTTGCCATGATAGCTAGATGTAATTGCACTAATTGTAGTATTCATTGACATATGATTATGAGTAACTTAGGAATATTCTTTCTATTCTCTCTATACCATGTTAATAGCTCATATGATACTAGTGGCATACCATGATCTTAGACTTGGGTAGTTATCATTTATTATTATTTATTATTTATCTTTATGAGACTTATCCTGTTATGAGTATTGTTAGATGCATATGGCTACTCGCATTATACAACCGCAAGTGAATCTCAAGTTAATCTATCAATACATCTCTTAAATCATTAGACACACCTATCTCTCTTACTTTCCATAGACTACCCCTTCCCTGTGGTAAAATATAAATACGATACCTGGATAGACTCCCGGTGAAGTGCTACAATGGTATTTCTATCTGTGCGCTTGCAGATATCATGTTCATCCTTTATCAAGGCATATCAAGAATACCATACACGCATTTCTTAGAGCGTTATTGCTAGGGTGACAGACTAGTATGTAGATAATGCCTAGAAATGAGTGGTACACCTCGTGTACATATCCTTAGTGAGATTAACTCCACTATGGATAATGGTGCTGAGATTACACCCCACAACTAACACCGCCTAACTCCGCCTTTATTGGATCGTGAGATTAACTCCACATCCAAGCTGACAAGTTATGATAGATACCATATATATTTCTTTCGCCTTCCTACTTTGGATCGTGTTAGAAATATCAACAGCGCCCGCGATCCATCCCGGGAATGCTTCATGTGCACGACCCCCGAGGGCTACGTCGAGACGCCTCAGACGACGAACGAGACGACGCCCGAGATGGGGAAGAGCAGCCTCCTGCTCAACCTCCCCGGCGCACATGCCCCGACGCGACACGACGCACGCCACCGCCTGATGCACATCCTCGACAGATCCACGCGCAGTTGCAGGAGCTCGACGAGTTCCAACACGAGATCGAGAACGAATGGGTGGAGCTGCGCCGCGGCCGGAGGGCAGGCGCGGGCTCGTGCTCGCAACGCCCACCAACACATCCTCAACGACGAGGGTGCGCCAGCCAGACCACCGGTCTTTGGCCGGGCCTCACAGAACCTCACTGCGGCAACCCTGCTCCTCCGCAGCTGCCCGGAGCCTGAGGCTCCAGAAGCTCGGAGGGTTCATAGGCAGCTCCAGACGCTTCTGGAGCGTGCCGCGGTCCAGCAGGCGGAGAGCTCTGCATCTCGACGACGCGAGCAGGGCCCCCCACGGGACCCATCGGCGGCGTAGGAGGCGTCTTCGGTGCGGGCCCCACGCAACTACGAGGATCCCCCTCGAATCCCCGTACATCTGCGTGTTGGTGATCACCGTGACGCGCGGGACACCCTCACGGCCAGGCGCCAAGCTGAGGCCCAGAGGAGGCAGCCCGACGCGCGTCCTCAGGAAGATCGCGCCGACGGCTGCACACCGGACCACGCCCCCGCGCGCCCAACAACAAGCGCCGGGTGGTCGCTACGACAGCGACGAGGATCGGAGCAGGAGCCCGACCCTCGACGGCCTAGGGCCCAAGGTGTTCGGGTCCCGCATCCTCAACGCCCCATTCCCTCCGCGCTTCCGGCCTCCGACCACCGTCTTGAAGTACAATGAGGAGACGAACCCCAGCGTTTGGCTCGAGGACAACCGCCTAGCCTGCCGCGCGGGAGGAGTAGAGGATGACCTCTTCATCATCCGCAACCCCCCTCTGTACCTCGCCGACTCTGCTCGGGCTTGGCTGGAGCATCTGCCCACCGGGCGGATCAACAGCTGGTCCGACCTCCGCGACGTCTTCATTGGCAACTTTCAGGGCACCTACGTCTGCCCTGGGAATCCGTGGGACCTCCGCAACTGCAAACAGAAGAAGGGCGAAAGTCTCCGCGACTACATCCATCGCTTCTCCAAGCAGTGCAACGAGCTGCCCAGTGCCACCGACTCCGAGGTCATCTCGGCATTCACCTTCGGCACCACCTGCGAGTCCCTCGTCCACGAGCTGGGCCACCGACAGCCCAAGTCTACGAAGGAGCTCCTCAACCTCGCCACCAACCACGCCAGCGGAGAGGAGGCCGTTGCGGCGATCCTCAACAACGCCGGTGGCAAGGGGAAGGAGAAGAATGCAGGCGAAGATGCCGAAGCCCCTTCCTCTCGGCCAAAGAAGAAATGCAAGAACAAGCAACGCCGCGACACCGACCTCGTGGCAGTGGTTGAGAAGAAGAAGGGTGGCGGCAAGTCGGCAAAGCCGTGCCCCCAGAAGAACCACTTCGAGAAGCTTCTCGATGCCCCCTGCACCAACCACGAGGGCCCGGTCAAGCACAAGCTTCGCAACTGCAACCTCATGAGGAATTTCCTTTCAGGCACTTGGCAGGCCAAGAGCGCGGACGACCGAGGGGACGACAAGTCAGATGACCAAGACGACGACGGTGACGACGCCTACCGCGAAGATGGCGCTTATCATGATGATCTTCGGAGGCCCCGTGGGCGTACGAGTCCAAAGGCCGTCCAGAAGCTCACGCGCCGCGAGGTCCTCTTCACCAAGCCAGCGGTGCCTTCGTACCTCAAATGGTCGGAGGCGCCGATCACCTTTGACAAGTCCGACCACCCCGACTACATCCCGCAGCCGGGGAGGTTTCCGCTCGTCGTTGACCCGATCGTTGGCACCAAGCGCCTCGGCAAGGTCCTCATGGACGGCGGCAGCAGCCTCAACCTCCTCTACGCCGGGACCCTGGACGCCATGGGGATTCCACGGGCCCATCTGCGACCTTCCTCGGCACTGATCCACGGGGTCGTGCCGGGAAAACAGGCGGTCCCCCTCAGGCAGATCGACCTGCCTGTCACCTTTGGCACCCCGAGCAACTTCCGCAAGGAAACGCTCACCTTTGAGGTGGTCCCGTTCGGGGGAACCTACCATGCGCTGTTGGGTCGGCCGTGCTACGCGAAGTTCATGGCCGTCTCCAACTACACCTACCTCAAGCTCAAGATCCCAGGGCCGAAGGGGGCCATCACCGTCAGCTCCACATTCGAGCACGCTCTCTTGTGCGACAACGAGTGCGTGCGATACACCACGGCCCTCATCGAGTCCGAGCGGCTGCTGCTCGAACTCATCGCAGGCTCAGGCGGATGACCCGCAAGAGGAGGGGGAAGGCTGCGGGCTCCTTCAAGCCGGAAAAAGTCACCAAGGAGGTCGTGGTGGACGACGAGGGACGCACCAGGCGACGGGTGCCGAGCCTTCACAAATAGGAAGACTCGCTCGTTGACTTTCTCCGCGCGAATCTCGACGTATTTGCGTGGAAACCCTCGGACATGCCAGGCATTCTGAGGAAAGTCGCTGAGCACTCCTTGAACATCAAGCCCGGCTCTCGGCCGGTCAAGCAACGGCTTCGCCGTTTCGACGACGGCAAGCGGCAAGCGATCGCCGAAGAAATAAACAAGCTTTTGACGGCCGGCTTCATCAAGGAGGTGTATCATCCCGAGTGGTTAGCCAACGCTGTGCTTGTAAAAAAGAAAAATGGGAAATGGAGGATGTGTGTTGATTATACGGGCCTCAACAAGGCGTGTCCAAAGGATCCGTTTCCTTTGCCGCGCATCGATCAAATTGTTGATTCCACCTCTGGGTGCGAAACGCTCTATTTTCTCGACGCATATTCCGGCTACCACCAAATCGCGATGAACGAGCTCGATCAGCTCGCCACCTCATTTGTCACTCCTTTCGGGGCATTTTGTTACATTACGATGCCCTTTGGTCTGAAAAATGCCGGTGCCACCTTTCAAAGGTGCATGCAGAAGGTCTTCCGCGAGCTTCTCGGTAAGCTCGTCGAGGCCCACGCCGACGACATTGTTGTCAAGACGAAGCGCACCAGCGACCTCGCCCCCGACCTTGAGCAAGTCTTCAGCAAGCTCGGGAGTTCGAGGTCAAGCTGAACCCCTAAAAGTGCGTTTTCGGGGTCCCGAGAGGCAAACTCCTCGGCTTTGTCATGTCGGAACATGGCATTGAGGCAAATCCCGAAAAAATCACCGCCATCATGTCCCAGGGGCCGATTAAAAACATCAAGGGTTTACAACAGCCCACAGGGTGCCTCGCCGCACTTAGCCGATTCATCGCCCGGCTCGAGGAACGCAGCCTCCTGTTATACAAGCTACTTAAGAAGTCTGAGCATTTCTCCTAGACCGACGAGGCTCAGGAGGCCCTCGACTCACTTAAACAGCTCCTAGCTAACCCTCCTATGCTTACCTCACCGACCGAGGATGAGCCCATGCTGCTCTACATCTCGGCAACCACCCAGGTGGTAAGCTCGGTGCTTGTTGTCAAACGAGAAGAGGAGGGCCACGCACTCCGTGTGCAGTGCCCAGTCTACTTTATTAGCGAAGTCCTCTCTGACACAAAGACCCGGTACACACAGATCCAGAAGCTCGTGTACGCCGTGTTGATCACTCAGAGGAAGCTCTGGCATTACTTCGAGGCCATCCAGAGCCCTGAGGCCACGGGCTACATCGCCAAGTGGGCCATCGAGCTAATGGGGGCCCAGATCGTTTATGCCCCGAGGGACGCCATCAAGTCACAGGTCCTGCCCGACTTCATCACCAAGTGGACGGAAACCCAGTTGCCTCCGAAACTCGTCGACGAGGAATACTAGGTCATGTACTTCGATGGCTCTCTGAAGAGGACGGGGGCAGGGGTCAGACTGGTCTTCGTCTCGCCACGCAACGTGCGCATGAGGTACCTGATCCAGCTACACTTCCCCATGTCCAACAACGTCACCGAGTACGAGGCCTTGGTGAATGGCCCACGCATCGCGCTCGAGCTCGGCATCCGCCAGCTCGAAGTCAGGGGCGATTCCGAGCTCGTCTGCAACCAGGTCATGAAGGAGTCTGACTGCGTCAACCCCAAGATGGCTGCGTACTGCTGCGAGGTACGAAAGCTGGAGGATGAGTTCCACGGGCTCGAGCTCAACCAGATCCAGCGGCAGTACAACGGGGATGCCGACGTCCTAGCCAAACTCGCATCGGGCCGGAAACCTGTCCCGCCCGGTGTCTTCGCCCACGACTAGGACTCACCCTCAATCTGACTTGAGGATAAGTCTTCGAGCTCGCAGGAGGCCTCGCCGGAAACAACCTTTCCAAACCCCCAGGCCCACCCCCCGATGGGCCGGGTCTGGAGGAAATGGAAGTCCGCATCATCCCAGAGCCTGAGGAGCCAGAACCTGACTGGCAGATCCCCCTCGAGGAGTGGCTCGGGCAAGGCAAGCTGCCCCCGGGCAAAGAAGTGGCTCGACGTATCGCTCGTCGGGCCAAGTCATTCGCCCTCATCGAAGGAGGACTGTATCGTCGTGGCGCCTCTGGAGTCCTCCAGTGCTGCATCCCAATCGACCAGGGCAAGGAGCTCTTGAAGGACATCCACGCCGGAGACTGCGGGCACCACGCAGCCCCACGGACCCTGGTCAGGAAGGCCTTCCGACAAGGCTTCTACTGGTCAACGGCGGTTGCGAATGCCAAGGAAGTCGTGAAACATTACGAAGGCTGCCAATTCTTCGCTCGGCAGACGCATCTCCCGGCACAGGCTCTCCAGACGATCCCGATCACTTGGCCCTTCGCGGTCTGGGGTCTGAATCTCGTGGGTCCTCTCAAGAGAGCACCCGGGGGCTTCACGCATCTGCTTGTTGCCATCGACAAGTTCACTAAGTGGATCGAGGCATGGCCGATAGGGCGGATCCGCTCCGAAGAGGCGGTCAAATTCTTCACGAATATCATCCACCGATTCGGGGTCCCGAACTCCATCATCACCGACAACGACACCCAGTTCCACAGGGAAGAAATTCTTAAACTTCTGTGATGACAACGGTATTAGGATGGACTGGTTGGCCGTCAGTCATCCGAAGACCAACGGGCAGGTCGAGCGCGCGAACGGCATGATCCTGCAGGGCCTCAAGCCACGCATCTTCAAGCGTTTGGAGAAATTCGGCTCTAAGTGGGCTGCCGAGCTCCCCTCCGTCCTGTGGAGCCTGCGAACCACCCCGAGCAGGGCCATGGGTCACACGCCATTCTTCCTGGTGTACGGGTCTGAGGCGGTGCTCCCTATCGATCTCAACTATGGAGCCCCAAGAGTCCAAGCCTACTGTTGACGGTGCTTAACTGCTCACTTTTTACCATCAACTTTACATGAAAACAAACACCAAAGCTTAGTAACTAGGGTTTATACTAACAAATTCCATGAGTTTTGGTGTTTCACTTGTTTTGCAGGGACAAACTTAAAAACTTATATAAAGCGGGCCAAAAGTAAAGGAAAAGATAAAGCAGAGAACAAGCTCCACATGGCCCAATGCAAAACAAAGATAAAGAGCAAATAAGCCCAATAAATATGGTTACAAATGTCCAAACATGAGCCCAAAAGGTGGAGGCCCAACTCCAAACCCAAAACCATACCGGGCTGCAGGAGCGGGGTCTAGTATTTTGGGCATAACTTTCTCATACGAACTCGGATTGAGGTGATCCAGGACTCATTGGAAAGCTTATTCAGAGGCCCACGCTCCCGCCAAATTTCGGCCCAGTTGGAGGAGATCTTGGCACGGGCGCGTGCCTTGGCGCGGGCGCACCAATGCTGAGGCCAAACCGGGCCAATTTTCTCCAGACGGCCCATGCCGACAGCCAAAGTCCTATGGCGGTTGTTGTTGGCGGTATAATCAATGCTAAGGATGGTATTGAGGTCGGTTTAGGGGTATAATGAGGGGAATATTCAATGGCATAATCCTCCTCTCTCCCCCTATAAATAGATGGCTCCTCCCTCTCATTTCTAGACACCATTCCAAGCGGAAGAGCTCTCCCTCTCTCTTAGAGAGCTCTTTCCCCAAACACCACCAAGGAGCAACACTGCCATTTCTCAAGATGTAGTAGTAGAATAGCTATAGTTGGGAGTTAGGGAGAGAGAAGCTCAAGTTCCGGAGGAGTCCTCGGAGGTCTGGCAAATCTTGTCTCAGCCTTTTGTAAGACTCTAGTGCTTTCAACATATTTATCTTCTCCGATTACTGAATTATTCTATATGGTTATCTAAGTTTATCTTAGTGGTTGATCAAAGTATGGTTAAGTGTGGTAGTTATACCTTGGCATGGGATCTCCGTTCGACCGAATGCTCTAATTATCATATGTGGCTAGAGTAGTAATCGCTAGTGTAGACGTGGTGTCTGGGCTAGAGGTTGCCTGAGATTGCGCCCGACCCTACGGATAGTTGTGGTAGCCCCGAGGGTGACAGCTCCGACCAGGCCTTTGTATTCCACCACATTCGGGTTGGTGTTTTCGTAGAGCTTTTAGCGGCCTTCTCCCGATTACTGCTTCCCAGTCTTTTCGAGAATCAGAAAGGTACCGTGCTCCGAAGTGCCTTGGTGTGATTGGTATGCTTAACCCTCTGCTTAGTTAATCCCTCCGGCGCTACCACGACCGAAACGTGAGAGGTCGGGCGCTCAGCGTCGGTGACCTGGTGCTCCGCCGAGTTCAGACCAGGAAGGGCCGCCACAAGTTGTCAGCACCATGGGAAGGACCGTACACCGTCGACGAAGTACTCCGACCCGGCACATACAAGGGAAGGACCGTACACCGTCGACGAAGTACTCCGACCCGGCACATACAAGATCAAGGACGCCGACGGCCAAGTCCTCTCCAACGCCTGGAACATCGAATAGCTACGTTGCTTTCACCCCTGAATGTACTCTACAAATTATTGCCATCAGCATCAATAAAGAGTATTTTCTGTTCGGTGCAATAAATCTGTGCAAGCATCAGAACATCACCTCGGCGATGGCCAACCTCAATGGTTGACCTCTGTCTTCCACGAGGTCGGCCCTTGCTCAGGGGCTATAGAGGACGTGGTGCACACCCCGTGTTTTTTTTAAAAAAAAACTTTTCACAAAAAAGATTAAACTCTGACCGACTTGGTCAGCAACCACACGTAACTCGAGTTCGTCAGGTCACACTTGATCCGCTCAGCTCTCGTTGTTTGTTCTCTCTTTCGACTTATCTGGAACACCATTCGACTAAGTTAGAAGTCAAGACTAAGGGGCATGGCGCGAGCGCCTACCGACCTCCTACGCCCCCATGGCTACGGAGCAAAGGCCCGCCATTAGCTACCCTGAGTCCCGACTCTCAACTCAAAATGCTCGGTGAGCCCATAAGAAAAAAGAAGGAACAAGCAAACGCGAACCTTTAACACTTAAGTTATTCATGTTTGCCCCAACTTCGGGGACTCTGTTCATTACAAGCAAAACAAGGCAACGCCTCAACCTATATCCTACTTCTATTGTAGTGCAGGTGCATTCCCGGCTACGGCGTCAAGACCCCTCCCGTCGGCGGCTTCGTCCGTTTCCTCGATGAGCCCAAGCTCCACCGCCGCATTGGTCGTCATCTTCTCGGCCAACGGGGCAGCTCTGGCTTCAAAGTCCTCATAAGCTTGGTTGGGGAGCCCTGGAGGCCACCCTTCACCAACCGGCCCTTGTTCCAGGTTCGGGTAATGGGCGAGGATGACGCCCAACACCTTCTGCGTGATGCGCCGGGCCTGGTCCATGGCCAGTTCCTTCACCCTCTGAGGGACAAGCAAGATCTGTCGAGGCTGCTCCGGCACGTTCGTGACCCCTAGACGGTCACACACCGCTCGGATGTCGCTGACGAGGTCTCGCCCCTCGCGCTCCCAAGTCTGGCCCGCCGCCACCTCCTCCTCTAGGTGCTTGTGCATGGCCTTGAGGTCGCGGTCCTTATTCCAGACCTCCATCTTCATACCTGCAGACAAAAGCTCGATGAGCTCGCGAGTTGCCCTCCATGATGAGTCAAGACAGAACTCGGTCTAGCAGCTTACCCTCGAGGGTGGCGCTGAGGTTCACAACGGAGTCCGCCAGCCTTGAGCCCTCCGCGATGAGCTTTCCGCGCTCCCTCCTTCCGAAGACTGCAGGTCAGCTTGTAGCTCGGCGATCTTCATGTCATATCCTGCTACACGGCCAACAGAAGACTCAACCCACAAGCTCGGACAGAATAAGGTAAAAATAGTCTTTGAAAATACTCACCGCGCAGCTCGTCCTCTCTGTCTTTCAGGACCCACTACAGACGCTCGTTCTCTGTCTGCAGCAGCTTCGCCTATTGCTCAAAGCTGGAGCGCTTTCTCTGCTCCTCCTCGACTTGACGGCGGAGGACGGCGAGCTCCCGCTTTGACTCCTCGCGCTGCCTGGGCGTTCTCGAGCTGCGACCAAAAAAAGTCGGCCTCTACCCGAAGCTGGCTTACCTCTGCCCGAGCGACTTCCACCGCCTGGCTCCTCCGACCAAGGGTCTCTAGGCCCTGACCAAAAGGAAGTCGGGGAGTCAGGAAAACCACCCAACCAAAAATCAAACAAGACTCAAAAGAGTACACTCACCCCCAACGCCGCTTAGAGGAGCTGACGAACTGCGCCAATAGCCGGGTCCTCGGCGATGACCACGTCCACAGGCATCGGTCCCCGATCTAAGACAAGGGCGTCAACCTTGGCTAAAGCCGACGCCATCTCCTCGTCCTCGACCTCTTCCTCACGGCAACCAGAGCCGCCATCACCTAGCGCAGCAGCCTGTTGACACCTGTTATAGCATAATATTAATAGTCAACTAAACATGAAATAAGGGCTTAAAATGAATAATCACATAGACTAGGAGCTTTACTAACATAATTCCACAAGCTTTGGTGATTTATATCTTTGCAGGGACTGAACAGATAAAAGTAGATAAGAACAGTGAAAACCCTAAGAGTTTGCATCCCATACGATGACAAGACTTGACCGTGAGGCAACTCAATCCAAAAAGTGGACTAAAACATTCTAGAAGACACCAGGAGGAAGGAGAACTCGTTGTGATCCAGGGCCCTGGCGATCGCCAGGCCCATTACTGGCGACCGCTAGGAGTTGGAGCCCAAATCCAGTCAACTTTTTAGGTCGGTTTGTAACCGACATTGAGGTTGTATCTATACCGTTGCTCAAGGTCGGTTTGATCCAAGGGTCATCGTTCATCGCCAAGGGCTATATAAGCAGACCACCTGTCCCCAGGGTAAAACCCTAATTCATTATCTTTCATATCAATAGACTGAGGCACTAAGTCTCCTCCTAGGTCTAGATAGAAATAGATCTAGAAGAGTTAGCATGCAAGAGGGGATTAGATCTAGATAGATCTAGTCTTTAGAACAAGAGAGATAGAGAGAGGGAAGGGATCGGAGGAGGTGCCGGCCTGTCGGTGCTACCTCCACACCTGTACCTCGGTGGAAGTTAACCTACACTTGGAGTTACTCTGGTAATCTACTTCTTCTTTTAGTAAGTAATATCGTTTATAATTGTTCTTATTGGTCTACGAGTCTCTTTTGAGTACTTTAATCTGGTACCTAGATTAGAGTAATATTCGCAGTGCAAACATGGTGTTTGGACTCGGGTATCTCGTTAGATACACCCTACCATCCGGAGCGTGGTAGTTCATGGTAGTGACAAGTACCATTGATTCCTTTGGATTCCACATCCCATTGGTTAGGCCAAGTAGGACCCTCGTTGTTTGGAGGATTGCACGTTTAGGCCCCTGCTTTCCTTTGAGTACGTCCCCATAAGGATAATATCAACATGGCTTACCAAAATAAGAATTAGATATCTTAGTAATCCTTTCTGCTATCTCAACCTTCTTAAGTCTTATGCTACTCTGGGTTAAGATTAGATCGTAGTCTCCCTCACCCGTTTCCCTGTGGATTCGATATTAAAACCCTCTCCCGGGTGAAGTGCTCACCGGTATCCGTTCGCTTGCGGATTATACAAATTATAAATATTTCTGTAGGCTTAGCAAATACCAACACAGCCTCCCGATTGTTCCCAGGCAGTGGGTTCAACCCCGCCGCTTCCGGACACCAAGGAGGCGTTGGTGGGAAGGCTTGTGATGAAGGGCGGTACGGGGGTCACGGCAGGAGGCTGCTTCCGCAACCTCTTCTAGAGGATTAGGCACAAGCGTAGCCGCAACCAACCTTAACACAAGGGAGGAAGAGCGTCAGCGAAACCCAGAACAGCCGTCGAACATGAGAAACGGTAGAATCTGGACTGCTTGTAAATCAGCGACAAGAACTACTAACCTCTTTGACACGCGCCTCCTCGGCACCAAGGGCGGGGACGACATTGCCCTCTGCTCCGACGCCACTCCGCCAGTCGTAGGAGTCGGTTCAACCCTGCGAGTTGCCCCGGCAGTCCCCCGACCTCGCGGGCCGGGGCCCCCGAAGCGCTCGCACTCTGCGTGTCGGCGGAAGGCTACGATCCGGAATGTCCCGGGCGGGTCCTGTGCACGCTCGGCATCGGCCGGGGATGACAAGCTTGCCTGCCCGGGAGCTCCGTGGGAAGCACGAAGGGGCGCCGACACCTCCGAGCTATGGCTGTCGTCGCCCTCCACCTCGTACTCCATGCCGGTGTGGTACAGTGCGGTGTCAGAGTCGGAGGACGCGCTTTCCCCTTCTCCCTCTTCTGCTCTCTCCTGAGGTTGCGTGACCACCTCCGGCCACGCTCCGTCTTGAGCCATTCGATCCTGTCCTTCTTTTCCTTCTTCGCCGACGCGGCGGCTACCCTTGCCGTGCGGCCCGTCGCGTCCTCTGGGAGCGGTGGACGTGCCGAGGGGATGTTGAGTGGGCCGACCTGCCAACAAGCGTCAGAACAAAGCAAGAAATATTGGAAAATGGCAAGATGGGGAAGGAGAGTGCTCACGATTGCGCGCGTCGTCGCTGATGGCAGCGGCGCGGGATGCCCCCTCAGCGGGAACGAAAACGTCCCCGTCGTCAGAAACCGCACGAGGCCCTCGACCTCTTCCTGGGCAGGAAGAGACGGCACCACGACGGTGCCAACGAAGGGTGCCTTGTCCTCCATCATCTCCCACAGGCGGAGGGTATGGGCCATCAGGGGAACGATCCCCCAAGTAAGGAACAAGGCGATTATGCCCTTCCCTGTCACCTTCGCCTGGCGAAGCCTGCGGATGGCCATGACCCGCTCTTCCACCTTCCACTGCATCCTCTCCACCGGCTCGAACCTCCAATTGTACACAGGAGCGGAGATCGTTCGGCCGGTAAACTCCGGCAGAGGGTGCGCGGGGTCATTCTTGAGGTAGAACCAGTTGGGGTGCCACCCGCTGTGAGATGTCACTAGGGGGAGCTTGGGGTAGTCTTGAGCCTTCCCAGTCCTCACCTGAGCGACGCGCAACCGATGGAGGTGGGACATTTCCCCCCAAGCCGCCCTTGGCGGTGTTGATCTTGAAGCCGAAGAAATACTTGAAGAGCTCCCAATGCGGGTCGATCCCAAGAAACCTTTCGCACAAATCGTACGCCACGAAGACGGCGATAAAAGACCCCATTCGGGGTGAGATGCTGCAACTCCCAAAGATGTAGTAGTGGAGGATGCCGCGGATGAAGTCCCCGGCGGGAACAAAGAAGCCCCGCTGGTGGAATGATGTACCCGGACGGCGGGCGAGGAAAATCCTCATCCCCGGGGACCACCCACTCCTGGGCGTCCGTCAACGCGGGGAGCTCCCCCCCTCACCAACGCCTCCAAGGTCATCCACCGTCACCACCGAGCGCCTCCAGGTCACCAGTGCTCTCTCTCTCTCTTGATGTACGTTTCAGAAAAGAAGGGTTTCTGGAGGAAGGCGGAACGCTCGAACTCGGCGGACTTTCTTTGGCGAGAGAAGGAAGAAAGCTCCATTCTCGAGGGAGGTGTGAGTGTGGGTAAGGAAAGAGTATGGGCCGTTCCCTCTCCTCCTCCTCTGATATACCGCATTCGCATGGGGAAACGGACCGACGCCTTAATTGCGCTCGGCAAATGCCACTGCGCCACAAAGACGCGCGCGTGCAGTCTTTTATCCCCTCAGAGACGCCTGAAAAGGCACGCCCACGATCACATCAACACGCGGCAGAAGCCAAGGCGATGGAAGCCGCAATGGCGGCACCCCGTAATGGGCCGGACAGCATCGCGTTCGGCCCATCCCTGCACCTAGGGTTCGAAGGCCAGCCCACGAAGGGCACGACGGCCGCCCATGGTCATCTCGAGCGAGGGACAGGTCGAGGAATGCCCCAAAGAGCCCTAGCTAGCTTGTGTACACGAACGTCACGAGATTCCCGACCTGTGCTTGACTCGCCAGTGGTGACGAATGGACCTCTGGTTTCCTCCCCGACGAGGAGGCCTCGAGCCCTCGAGATCCGCGGAAAATGAGGTCGGTCCACTAGCGCACTGCATAAGCGGACCCACCGCAAAGGCGGGTCCTGGCCTCACTCAAGCCACCCGCCAGGCCCAGACTCACCGAGCACCTCGTCCCAAACTATCGAGGCAGGACAAGGCACGAGCTCTCCCCAGTCCTCCCCTGCGAGGAAGTATGGGCAGCGAAAAACATGAAGCAAAGCTCGACACAAGCCACGCCATACTTGTAGCCCGACGACCGACACGTCCCCCAGCCCCGCCGACTTGGGGGATCGGGGCTCGGGGGCTACCAGCCAACCAAAATTCAAGCCTCTACAGGAGTATACCACTCCCCTAGAGCCTCGGGGCTACACCCGGCGGCCGCCGCGCGCACCCACCCACCAGACGAGCTATCTAACACCCACATCCTCGACTCCAAGCGCTTTGGGGAAGAACCTTTCTACCCCAAACGCTCGAGGGGCCGGGTACCTAAATTAGAGGTACCCACCACAACGTGAATTTCAAAAACCAAGCCCAAAGAAAGCCTGGCCCAAATGGCTCAGCCCAACCATGACCTCTCTCCGCCGCGTCGACCACCACCCGGGTTCCCATGACTTCTTTCCGCCGCACGACCTCCTACAATGCGGACCGCCCACCCTCGGTTCCCGCGACCTGTTCGCGTCTCGGCCGACCTCGGCTCCCGACTTGTTCTGCGACTCGTACGACCTCTGGGCCCCTCACAGCTCGTACGCCCAGCCCACCACTCTCCCGACCTCCTCGGATTCCTCCCGAGCTAAGGAACCAGGGATCGGGTCAAATATACAGTGCCCAGCCACCCCGGAATGGGCGCAGTCAATCGAAGCACCATACCACAACTGCAGATGTCAGAAGTACAGGCGTAGTGATCTGTCTATCAACCATGCCCCCTACAGCCACCTGATGGCAGTGCCCGTCCACCGTCCATTGTACCGCACCAGAGTGAATTAACGCCTTCTCCTTCTCCGGTCAATAAAAAATACAGACGATGTCATCAGTAAGGATAGCAGGCCGACTCGTCCCTCCGATGGGACGTCGTCCTACCCTGACGATTGATCGAAGCAAGAGCACGCGATCGCTGCCCATCCCTAGGAACCCTTTGTATAACCACTCCAGCACAGTGAAGGGAGCCCGACTTCCCTCCGACTCGTCCGACCTTGCCCAGTCAGCGGGATTCGCGTATCTACTCCCGTCAGAGGGAACCTGACTCTCCTCGGCACCTCAAGTCAACCGAGGTACAAGGGACACACGTTCAACAGTAGCAGGAGCCGTAGCTACATAGATTTGAGCATGGCAACCCCTGTACACGCACAATCTTGTACTTTCTCATCATTCTTTTGTTTTTCTCTTTCTTCTTCTCCCTGTAGAGGCTCAAACTACTGTACCCCCTTGAACTATAAAAGGGACCCGAGGGCCGCCGAGAGAAGGGGGCTCAAGACACGGACTCCCGATATTGGCACTTGCCTCAATCATCACATACACACGCACCGAGACTTGGGACTAGCTTCCCTCTCTCGACCCGCTTGTAACCCCTACTACAAGCGTTTGAGCTCGGATACACTCCACATCCGACTGGACTAGGGCACCGTTTGCCTGAACCAGTATACATCTTGTGTCATCCTCGAGCTAGGCCATCGAAGCCCACACGAGCCCGTACTACTTTACTGTGTCGGTGGTATAGGATCACGACAATACTCAACACATATGTACAAGGTAAGCTGAACATTCACCACATCAAAATGCCACGTGTGATAAAAAACATTTTTTAGAAAAGAGAATATATTAATATCCCACCTTCTGGACCGATCAATGCATATGGTTGTTCATTATTACAACCAAGAGTAAAAGATTTCAAGGAATCTCAAAACAAAGTTTTGAGGCATAGCGAACATCAAAAGCGTTTCTGAAAGTCACTACTAAACAACAAGTCTATTATTAGATCTCTAGCCGTGTCTTGCAAACACCTCCATCGTGACTATCAGTCCTACATCTCATCTTCATCTGTGGCGATCCTCCTCCTTCTGTAGCCTGGATCGGGTCCAGTAAGCCCCGCTGCAAATAAGATGGTGGTAAAAAAAAACATGGAGCTAGAAATATATGAATCGTTTACTCTGATCCGAAATATATATTGTTATAGTTTTCTCATAAATCGAACATTCTACATTTGACTAAGGTTATAGAAAAGCACACCAGCATATGTTGCATCAAACTACTTTTTATTGAATGACTAGGAAATATTTTGATAGTATATTTAATTTGCATGTAAATATATTTTCTATAAACTTGATTAACGTTAGACAATATGTTTGATTTAGAATAAAATGCAAACGCCCTATATTTTAAAACAGAGGGAATACATAGATAAAAGTACTGGTCGATCAGCCATTGTGCATAGAGAAGAACACATACGGTGCACCTACCCACAAAACTTTCAAAGACAAATTTGAGTGGTGATACGTGCTTGCACGCAAGGGAGCGACTGAGAAGCAGAGAATATGAATTGTATGCTGCTGCATCCCAACAACAATATCTGATAAAAATATGATATAGATCCAAAGCGGCCGAAAGGCTAAACATCGAGGGCCATTCCATCTCCATTGCCAAAAACAATTCCTTCCTTCCTTTCGCTCTTAGGAATCCAATCAACTCGATCAATCAAGCTGAAATTAAAGTTCTATCATCATCGTCGTCACAAGCTCCTTTAATTTGCTTTTCATTTCATTTTCTACGGTCTATAGGGTAGAGTAGCTAGGTACTTAGGTAGAGATCGAGAAGATCGTCAGTGATGCCTTACTTTGACAAATGAGAAGATAGATAGACAAGCTATAAGTGAGCATCGAACAAGATTACAAGAGTATACAATACCTTGGGCGATGGAAGTTTCAGCTTTCAAAGCATGTGAAACACGATCCCAACTGTAGAAATTGCGACTTGTTTCATGACATGAACGGGTATCTAGCTAGGAGAAAGCTACATTTTGATTCACTTGAGTGCCTTAAAATTTCAGTTTAATTTGAAACGGAATCTAATTATGGCTAGGCTATCCTAAAGTCTATGTTGAGGGTGTCGGTTGTGTAATATTTTTCTGCGAAGAAATACATGCATGTGTTTCACATTCTTGAAAAAAAAAAGAGTGCGCGTGAGAGGGACCTAAGTAGCTGCGTATCCAAACTAATATGAAGGACGGTGAAGGCACAGAAGATCGAGCATCGCCAACGCCGCCCCTTTTTTCCTCGCTGTTGCCACCGTCCATGGCCTCTCTTCTTCTTCCTCATCAACCGGGTTCGTTTGGACTAGATAGGATTATTTTTTAAATGAGGATAAAAATTAGTTCAAAATCTAGGCTAGCTTTTGTAAGCAGCAGTAGGGTACGGGAAGGAGGAATTGGAAGGCGAGAGAGAACAGAGTACGTAGGATGAATGATTAATTGAGTTCGAGTTGTTTGTTTTGAATCGTGATGCCGCTCTCGGAGCGCTTCCTGGTACTTATACCAATTACAGAGGCACGGCCTCTCGCACGCGCACAGGCGTTAGACAGCGATGGTGATCACACAGCCCATTTGTCGCCATTGTACTTCTGGTTCGCCCTCCTGGGCCTTGGGCCGCCAGCCCGTGACGCGCCTCCTGCTGGGTCGTCGTCGTCTGTCAGTGAAGCACTGACAGCTTTCTAGTTAGCTAACAACTAGTTAAGAATTTTGAAGTTAACCTACCTATTAACTCCATGTTTGGATGAGCTAAGACAAAATAAATTGGCTGACACACTTAGCGCTATATCCAACAGACCCGAGTTAGTTCTATTCAGATAGACTCTCCATGATAAATATATGAACCCGAGACTAGCTTGTAAAGCGGTATTGATGCCTGACTATAAACAGGTAAGTAGTTCTTAGTTGTAATCATTGAAATCTTAGATTGCGGACACATGTAAACCTAATCCCTCATTTTATTCACTACTAGCAAAACATACCCGTGCGTTGCAACGGGAGAAAGACTTCAGATTAGCCAATCAACAAGGAGCAAAGAAAAGAGGTTACCTAACAAGGAGCAAAGAAAGAGGTTACATGCATCGTGCCACTATGCTAGCAGTTCTCTCCTCGCTCGCTTGCTCCAGCGTTCCGATATGAGATTATGGTGCATAAATTTTCAATACTATCCAATTTAAGATAGAACACGACAAAATGGATAAAGGAAAAAAAAGGCACGTTATGAAACTGGACTCCGTGTATAAGCAGAAGGAAAAAAACGAAATCTAAAAAAAAAGAAGAATAAGAAGTCGGACACACTGTACTAAAGAAAAAGTAACAATCGTATGGGGAAAAGAAAGTCATGGACTCTATGATGGTGATAGACTCCAATTTTCAGGTGTTATTATCTTTTCCTATTTGGTTTAAGCCTCCTATATTTAAGTTATTTATTTAGCGGCTTATGAGTCCGGGTCACATACATAATAACCCAATATGTTTTGGAATCGAACTCCGTATCCCACAAACAATGTTTTGGAATTGAACTCCGTATCCCACAAACAAGGTCATGTGTTATTATATATGTAAGTGCGGACCGAAGAAACTCTTCATTATCCAATAGTTAGCTAGAGGAAGACGGACCAAAAGGATGGATGGACGATGGAAATTTTCTCGTTTTATTAATATATAGATAAGATAATACAAGATCATCCAAACTGGCCAACGTTAACGGCCTGAACACTGGCGGAGCCTCGTGGAAACAAAGCTGGGCTGCTGACCCTTGCTGTGAAGAGATTTTTGAAGACCATGTATATTATCAGCTTATTTATCACCAAGAGCATCAGTATTAAACCAAAGCTCATCCATAACTCATCGCATTATTCCTGCCTCGATCTTCAGCCATTATCGATCTTCATTAAAAAAAATCGTGTTGCATATGTGAAAATTAGCAGCACATATTTTATTTTTTAAAAAAAATACTTGCATAATAATATTTATTTATGTATTACGATATATAGTATCCGTGTCCAAAGCGCATCACACTTGTGTGAGATGACTAGATCTAGTAGACGACGGCATTTGGTGCCATGTGTAAATAAATAAAATCTATGTAAGAGCAACTTCAACCGTTTGGCATTTGGACTTGGCATTCCATATTTTTGCCAAAATCTATGAATTGTCCTCTCCAACCGTTTGGCATTTGGCTTGGCAAATTAGTGAGACTTGGTATTTGACGGGCCAAACCGCACATATATGCACGCACCGCCGCTCCGCGCATTCACTAGCGTACAGAGGCAGAAAGGGTGCAAACACAATTTTGTTTCTGCCACAGGGGTTCCTGATGCAAGTTTTCTTTAGTTTGCCAAGTGAATTTTACCAAACCATTGGAGATGACTAGTTTTTTCATTTGGCAAAACTTTTGAAGAGTTGGCAAAATTTTGTTTTTGCCAAGTGAATTTTGCCAAACGGTTGGAGATGCTCTAAAGTAATGCAACTTTTACTTGTGTGGCATCCAATCATCACAATTCGACACAACTTATCCGCCGGAGAGCTTGTATTATATTTGGTAGGTAGATGAGCTTTTTTTTTTTTTTTGTGAGGGAACTTATAATTTATATATGTTAGGATTTTTTTTTTCCTGTGAGTATATATATTGGATTTGATTCTCCTATTAAAAACGAAACTAAATTAGTGAAGTTCAGAATCAATTATGGCATGAACTAGAATACCTTTTCACAGTTAGGTCTCCAAGAGAAGCTGTAAACAATGGCAGAAAAAGAGGAAAGGATGAGACCTGTTACGTGGCAGAGGTCACTTTACATTCAATCAAATATTCCCCAAGATCAGATCATCTTGTAGAAGATAAGTATATGTAAAAAAAATGGTTTTTTTGAAGAAAAAGAAGATCTTTTGCGTTGAAAAATAGTACAAAATAACATCGTTTCTTGGAAGGATGAAAGGTCTAAAAGTTGGAGAATATTTTCTCGGTACAACAAGATATGGCGAGACTTGAATTAGAAGTTTCAAATTAGTGTTACACAATTTGTAAATTGTTAACAAACTGAAATTAGTGTCAATATAAATATAAGTTCTACTACACAGATTATTTTTACGATTGCCTTTCATTTCTTTTAGGGGTGGTCAATATAACCACCTCACTATAAATGTGATGATGCACAATATATAGCCTACAAATTTAAACTATACCTATATAATAAATCGATTTTTATGGTGGATTAGCTTAATAAATAAAATGAAACTGCTCCTGAAAATCTATCTATTTTTTGTGGTAGTTGACATGCATAATAAGCCACACCTAAAAATATAGTTTTTATGAGGAGAGGGGCGGGTGTTGTATGACTACCGGCTACTGCTCCTAAAATAAAAATATATCAAAATTTCTAGAGCTTAATGAGACCCAAAAAGTTTGCACTGATGACTTATATTTGGGATCATTTATTATGAGACCAACTTCACATTTTACGTTCTCAGATATTGAAATTCAAAATTTTGATTTTTTCAGCGACCTCGAGTGGTGCTCAATGAGATCAGTTTGGAGTTGGCTATAGACATGCACGTTCATGGACGTTCATCGTCGTCGGACGAGGTGCTTACCGGCCGACTCACATCTGACTCATCATGCATCGTCCTCGTCCACGAAACAGGTGGAATCTAATCTGTGTTCATGTGTACCAGAATAGGTGTGTGTGCCAGCCGGACTTGTGCGCATCAGATTCAGGTTCGTCATCGTATTGCGTGAGTGGATGCATGCATTGGTCGTCAGCGTGCCCTGGGGTCAGCCCAGGCACGGCACGTGGGCCTCTTTTCGTGCCGGGCCGGCCCGGATAAGCACGAGCCCAGTAGGTAATCGGGCCAGCCCGAGGCCCGAAAGAGGAGGAAGGAGGGGTCGGGATTTTCAGAGCTCGCCGCTGCCAGATGCGCCGCTTCGCCGCCGCCGATGCCGATGCGCTGATGCTCGGCGCGCCGCTTCCGTCGCGTGGGTGGCCGCGCTCGACGCCCGGCGCGTAGGGCCTCCGCTCCGCCGTCGCCCGCAGCCAGGGGAGGCGTCGCCACCGCGCGACTCAGGAGGAGGTCGTCGTGGCTGGCCGTCCGCGACCGTCCGACGTGCGCTGGAGCGGTGGAGCGTGGAGGCGGCCGCCGCCGTGCGCTGGAGGCAGGGGTCCCGGCAGATCGAGCATCGCCATCGAGTCAGCTTGCGCCGAGCCGAAGGGATGGGGGCCGGGCCGGCCGGCTGAGGTGACGGGGAATTAGGGTTAAAGGGTGTGGGCGACAATGTTGCTGGGCTTCTATTGTTGCTGGGCTGTTGGCCTACTTTCCCACCGGGCTGCAATCGGGCCAGTCTTTAAAAACCGTGCCGTGCGGGCTGGCCCACGTGCCTTGGGGTCGGCCCAGGCACAGCCCACACCGGGCACCGGGCCGGCCTGGAGCCCGTTTTTCGTGCCGGGCCGGGCTTCGTGTCGGGCCAAAAATCGTGCTCCGTGCGGGCCACCGTGCCCCGTGCTTTCTGCACATGTTTAGTCGTCAGTACTACATTTCCTCGCCGCTGCTGGAGACGAATCAGGAGACAGTCAAAACTCATCCTTCTTCTAGTCTTGTGTGAATGCAGTATATACATACATATATATTCTTCAGTGACAGATCTCGACGGGTAGAAAGGTAGCATATAGATGTGTGGATCATATACATATACCGGCCCGTACTGGTCATGGCTTTCGGTTTATGCGCGTGTGAACCGAACATTCCGTCCCACATGCAAGCTACTCGATCTCTCTCGAACTCAGGCAGGAATTCCACAACATACCCTTCCTTGCTGGTAGCCCACCAATCTAACAATACTCCATGCGTCCTAAAATAGTCATTCTCGCTTGCCGAGAAGTCAATCTTTTCTAGCCTTAACCAACTATATATAAAAAATATTTTTTACTACATAATTATCATAATTAGATAGATCATGGAACTTTTTTATAATAAAATCATTTTCGAGATATAAATGTTGCACGCATTTTCTACGAACTTATAGTTAAAATTGAGAAAGTTTGACTTACACGTATCCCATAAGCGTCATCTATTTTAGAACGTTGGGAGTATATGTCAGTTGAAGTTGGCTATAGCCATCCAAAGGCCATTGCCTTCAAATAAGTATCAAAAAACATGCCGTAGCGTTGCAACAAATCATACAACTTGTTACGCGCTAATTGGTGACGCCAACCCTTATTGTGTCACATAAAGGTACCCAGTGTCGTCACAAATTGTCCTACTCAGTTCACAGTTCTGTTTCTATGACGCTTAAATCTATGTTCATGTGACGCTTACACGGTGTCATAGTAAGTTACTTCAAAAAATGATTGTTGACATCGTCAATGTACCCCCCCTTGCAGGTGGACCCTACCCCTATCTGTTTACGAGGCAACTGCAATTTCCCCTCTCCCTGAACCCAACTGAATCGGAGGGCAAGCATCCCGCTGCCACAGCTTCGCCTCACCCCGCCCATCCCGCTGTCGTAGGTCCACCGTTGCCCGGATCCGTCCATCCCGCCAGCCGCGTCGACCAGCCCTCCCTAAACATCCTCGCCATGGGCTCGTCCGACCTTCCCTCAACCTAGCGCCACCGCCAAGCGCACACCAGAGGCTGAAGCAGCCCGTCCCGTTGCCATGCCAATGTCGAAGGCCCGAGCAACCCATCCTGTTATCACGCCGACGCCGAAGGCCAGAGCGGCTCATCCCGCCATGCCCACACCGGAGGCCGGAGCGGCCCATCCCACTGCCACACCGGCACTAGAGGCCAGAGAAGCCCATCTCGTAGCCATGCCGACGCCGGAGGCCGGAGCGGCTCATCCCGCCATGCTGACACCGGGGGCCGGAGCGGCCCATCCTGCTGCCACGCCGGCGCCGGAAGCCGAGCAACCCATCCCGCCGCCACGCCGGGAGGCGGGAGCGGATCATCCTACCTGTCGCCTCCCTCATTGTCTCGAACTCCAAATAATCTGTTGGCCGCCACCAATTGAAATCCTTGGCAAGAGAGATGATCCAATCAATCACAATAGCAATATGAATACCAATGAAATCCTCAGCAATGGTTGACACAAGATTTTTTGCCGAGGTTCACTTGCTTGCTCGCAAGCTAGTCCTCGTTGTGGCAAATCACTCACTTGATGGTTCATGCGCTAATTGGTGTTACAAAGCCAAACCCGCTACCGGGTGCCGAACAACCAATCACAAGATGAGGTTCACATAAGCCACGAGCATGCCTTACCAAGGCATTATTCTACCACTAAGTGAAAAGCCTTTTATCGGATTTGAACCGATGACTTATGGCTTACCATGACACTACTCTACCACTGAGTTAAAAGGGCTTTTTATTCAATAATTAACCACTTTACTAGAGCTGGCATTTGGCACTACGCCGGGGGACCACAACAACCCCTCACAATATCACCTTAATTGGGGGTGGATACACCACTATCCGTCTAGGTGATTGCAATCACCAAGAGTTACAAGAATACCAGAATTACAATCACCACCTAATGCCACTAAATTGAATCACAAATGCAATGCATTAGGGTTTCCCAACCTCCTCTCAAGAACAAGAATCCACCATGGACTTGGAGAGGAGAGGGAGAAGATCCTCTTTGGAGCTCTCAAAACGATCTCTGGAGCACTATCCCTCAGTCGATTGAAGCTCAAATCAATGAAGTGGAGGGATGGAGAATGGAGCTCCAACTAAGTGTTTACAAGCAACAAAAAGAGGAACAAGAGGGCTCACTATGTTTTCGAGTTGGGAATGAGAGTGAGAAACGAGGGGGCCGATGCCCTTTATCCTTACAACGCACCCTAGGCCACCAACAGGTAGCTAGTTATCTCCTCTCCAATGGTCGACGACAACAACAGCTCTCAGGTCTTTGCTCTGAAGTCAACGGCGGCGGCTTGCTTTGCTAGAGAACCGACCAGACAAGAGAACCAGACCAGCAGGCAAGCAAACAGCCTGTGGTGGAAAAACGAACCAGCAACATCGCATAGCAGCGGCCAGCGGCGCAATGGGCCATCGGCGCGCAGGCGACCCAGCAAGCGAAGCAAAGAAGATGAGAGCGGCAGGCTAGCGTGGCCTGCTTGGGCAAATAGCAACACGCAACGCAGCCCAGCAATGGGCCAGCGGCGACGGTGGCCTAGCAGAGCAAGTTGCAGCGCGCGGCCCAGCGTGGGAGAGCAGGCACAACACAGCGCGTGCGCCAACAGTCGCGGCCGATGAGGAGTGCGACGGGTCGGCCCAACATGTGAAGCTAGGAGCAGCAGCTAGCAGTCCATCCTCATTTCCAACCATCTTCTGTTCAATTCCAGCAAGCAAAACAGGAGGTATCCAAGCTGAGATTTCTTCCATTTCTTCAACAGAACTCATCCAATACATGTGCTATCTCATCCAAATAATCAAGACAACTTTAGCACTTGAGATAGTAGTTTTTTCAAGATATTCTCATGATTTTCTCAGCCATTTCATCAAGACACTAAGCCCCAATGCATATGCAATACGAAATTTGACTTAGTGACACTAGGTGAGTAAAGCAATTGATGTTTTCCCCTCTTCATAGTATGGTTATCAAACCTAAATCACTCACATCCTCTAAGGTGTCTTGAGTGTCAAACAAAACCTAAAGTATACCTTTGCCTTGCGATCCATGGTTCTGTTTTTTTTCTTTTCTTCTTTTCAAGTTGGAGCATTTTATCATGACACAATGACCATCATCTCCAACTTCATGAGCATTTGGCCTTATCCACCTAGTCACCATGCACAATCATCTAGTGTTTCCAACTTATCTCATTTTACTTTAGAGCCAAAGGTTAGCAACTAGGTTTCATCAATTACCCAAAACCAAACTAGGGCTTCACTCCTTGCACGGTGCTACTTCTGGCACGGTGCTGAAGGTACAAACCCTCTATCTCCCCCATTATCTTCCCCTCTTTGTCTCCCTCACTCTTCCCTCTCTCCTTTTCCAGATCTAGTGGAGTAGAGGGCAGATTCGGTGGATCGATGGTGGATTCGACGCGGCAGCGCCCGGCATCGGGGCTCCGCAGTCTGGTGGATCCGGCGGTCGCCCCTCTGCGAGGGGTCAAGGTCGACCACCCTCTTCTGTGGTGGGTTCAGGACCTCCAGTGGTAGACCCAGGCTTGAAGCACGCCCTGCCGTGCGGTGGATCTTGGTTGGCCGCCCCTTTGGCTGGCGGATCTAGGGTTTGCGCCCCATGCTCAACGGCGCGTGTGGTGGCCTTGTCGGCAGTGGTGCGCGTGTGGTGGCGAGAGGATCCAGGCCTGGGTACTAGGCTGATAACGGGCTCGTCAGTGGGCTTGTGGATATTTGTTGTATTTTTAACAGTCAACAGATGCGGGCACCGTAACGTGCCCATCTTGGTTAATTGATTAACCGAGGCGAGCATAGGCAACCACCACGCTTAAGCCACCATCAATTGTGAGGGTTTCCCTTACTCGCCTCGGAAAATTAAAAATGACCGCCTTTGAAGAGATTTCTATAGTAGCGTGGGAAGTCCAAAATCCATCTTCCTAAACGTAAGGACGTGATCCATCTCTATATATACACACGCTTACGGACACAACATTAGTATCAACTTATATATTGGGAACCTATGGGATTGTCGAAGGGTTCACACATCTTCTGAGGTTCGAATGATCAATGATCATAGACTAACAACTTGTTCCCAACGGACCCTGGCAACACCGGCAAAAGCACGCGTGCGGCATCGATTAATGTTTTCCATCGGTACAATATTATCGAGCTAAGAGAAAACAGTGACAATAATTATGTTTCTAGAACTAGCGACATCTACAACTATCTATTATTGATCTGCCTTGTATTTCCTGCTTAATGAAAAATGAGCCTATGGCTTCATTTTTTAAAAAAAAAAAAAATCTGCCTTGTATATACAGTACTACCTCCATTCTAAATTATAATAAAAATTTTAGTTTTTCTAGATACATAGCTTTTGTGTTATGTCCTTGGAATATTTAAGAGCATACAAAAGCTATATATTATATAGAAAAAAACTGAAACATTTTAGAATTTGGAATGGAGGGAGTACGCTTTTTAGGCGAAATGGAGGGAGTACGTTAATCACGAGGCTTACAACATACTAGTATATTGTCCGTGCTAACGCAATGACTTTATTTCTAGGATTCACATGAGAATACCAAATAAACGACATTTTTCGATAGCTTAAGTCGGTCGAGCAGGCAGAAGCTGGCGCGCCGCCCGCTCGAACCCGCGGTCCCGCCCGTATTTCCGTGCCAAGAGCGTGGGAATGGGGAGAAATCCCTTTTATTTAAAGTCACACACAATTGTATATAACCATATATATTATTTATACATTTTTTTGTGTCCCTCTTCAAAATGTCAACTAAGAATTCCATTCTCAGTTTTTTTTTTTTTTTGAGATGCATCATTGGAAGAAAAAAAAAAAGTAGTATCAGCGACAATGATATATAGAATAAGATACGTCGACATCTTTGTTCCCACTGGCCAATGGTGTCGAGGTCCACGTTGTTAATTGTTGCAACTAAAGATTGCTAGGGAGCAATGAGCAACGGAGTACAAGTACGAACCATAATCGGGATGGAATCCATCTAGTGCACATCACCGCTGCATCTCAGCGTCATCGCCGACCGGTTTCCACTCGCCATTGGTATAGGAACCCTTTTCTAGATAGCCAAAATGGCTTATATCAGGGTTCAGATCTCCATTATTTTCACACATCAAGATTCAAGAAGGCAAGAGAGGGGCGAGTATACCCGGCATGTGGCGGATGCTCGCCTCGGCGGAGGAGGGTCGAACAAGACCTCGCCCCGCAAGGCCTGTTCGCCCGCTGATGAGATCACCTCCGTGTAGGCATCACCTCCGTGGCGTCCATGCGATTCTTCCCCGACGGCCATCCTCGATGAACTCCCCTTATCGGGGGCAGGTCCAGACGCCGCTGACGTGCTGTGATCACACGTGGGGTGGTGGTGGCACCGAAGTGCCTGTTCTGGATGGATTCATATGTACTGCTTGTTTGTCTCTGCTGCAAGCGATCCAACGTGTTTCAAATGGGGTAGCAAGGAAACACAAGGCGAAAAGAAATTGAAAATGGATATTTTATAGCAAGAAGAATAAGAAAAAAGAATTAATGGATATGTCTTGCATGCAGTCTTGGCGTCAATCAAGCAAAACAACGAGATCGGCAAGGGAGACTCAATTTGCATGATGATTAATTTGCATTTGCATGCGGGGCTGCTGGCCGATTGATGTTTTTTATATTGGAACTTAAAAAATAGCAATGTCCCGTGCATGCACACGGTTGATTTTTGTTTCTATCTTCGGACAATGGAGTGGGCGTGAGTTTGGTTCACGCGCGTGATCAACGGCGGCACAGCGGTGCGGGCGGCTGATAAGGTTGACACAACCAATCTTAACCCTTAGTTTATGAGTGAGTAAGGAGAGAGAAAACTGAGATTAAATCTGGAGTGTTAATTTTGAAAGATGTTATTTTCCTGGGTACAATTGTTGTGTGGACGAAGTTAGGACTGCTCAGCGGGGGACGATTTTTGGTGTGGACGTAGAAAAGAAAACTTGGTGCATTAGTAGGGTAGATTATTTTATTTAAATTAACAATATATAAAAAAAATCGTAATTAATTTAAAAAAGGCTCTTGAAATGCTAGATCTAGTCGAATCAGAAACGAAATGAACCTTGGGACTCCTGTGTGTGCGAGCTTCTAGCGAGCTGGGCTAACTTTCATTTGTTGGGTCTCTCCTGCTTGGGCCGTTGTCGAGCTATGTGAAGGTGGCTTTTCTCCTAACCTTTTTTTTTTACATAACCTGTGAAGGTGGCTGATTCCATTCGACTCTCGGTATCTTGGTCTCGGCATTCTTGTGTTACAAGTTTTTTGATAAACTTTTATAAAAAAAAAAGTTTTGATAAACTGGGTCAAAGGTAATAAATAGCAAATTAAGGATAATAAGTTGCGTCGTATATTCCACTGAGTGAAAACAGGTTAAGTGGAACTGTATCTATCTATCTATCTTCTATTACTCCTATAAAGATAAACCCAACTAGAGTATTTCTCACCACAATTTCCTTGAGCCACATCATCACGAGGGTCCCACCATCCACCCTAAATCCTGCGCTAGCACCACCAGCAATCAACCAAAGAAGCAAGGCTGACTCCCATACTCCAAACCTGAAACTGCCTCCATCGCTTCCTCACCCATCAATGTTGCACTTTATAGGGCCTGTTTGGTTAGCTGCCCCCAGTTGACCAGGCCAACCAGGCCCAAAAAGTGGTTTGGTTGAAGTTTTTCCGACCAGTTAGCCTCAAGCTCAGCATACGTGCGTTGCCGGCGGAGCTAGAACTTAGGACGGGGGTATTCAAGTCAAAAATTTTGTGTTTTTTGTCTAATTAAACAACCCATTGTACATGTATATGTATATATATTAATGATGTGTATACATATTTGTTGTTTTCACCAAAATCTTGAGTATTCATTGGCATACCCAAAAAAGAATACCACGGCTCCCAAAAAGCGGAGGAGCCGACCGTTTTTAGGGGCCCGGCGGCGGGCCGGCCGCCTTCGTGCTTCCGGTCACCGCCTCGTTCCTCGCCCCTGCGTGGGTGGCAACGACGCATGCGGTATCGCTGCAGACGGCGGCACGGCGGCGACCAGCCGCCCCGACGGGGATGGCGGCGGTGACCACCGACAACGACACCGGGAAAGTGGCGACCACAAGGAGGTCCGCGCCAAAGCTGGCCGCGGTGTATACGCGAGCACAAGGAGGGTCCGCCGGGCCACCGTGCTCGATTTGGCATCGAGTGCACGTGGTGGAGATCGATTCGCCCGGTTCGGCGGGGGAGCGTGGTTTGGAGGAACTTCAACCGGGCGATCGGGCGGCGGCATGGCCGGTGGAGCTCCCGGTGACCTTCTCCCCTCGGTCTCCAACAGCGGGGACCTAGCCGACCGCATCCGAGTGGGAGTCTCGACCGACCGCGACGGCGTCCCAATGGGCGGGGCCACGTCCGCTCGACTTCCTCGACGACGAACGGCCCTCCAGCGTTCGTGAAGCTCCTCGCTACGCCCGGTGGACGTCGAGCCCGTGGCGTGCGTGGTGGTGAACCCTGTTCATGCCATGGGCGCCCGGCGTGGCTGCTGACGCCGATTCCTCGTCCGCGGTGTTGTGGGTGCGGGACCATGGGATCCTCCCGCGGTGTTGTCCAGCTCTACTTGCTCATCGATGTGCTGCGGGCATGGAGGAGGAGGAGGATTGTCGAGCGAGAGAGGATGACGGCAGCAGCGGCTGGTCCTCGTGATCACCACCTGTTCGATGAAATTCCTCTAAGAGGTAAACTTACCAAAGACCAACACAAGGTGATTCTATCTCGTGCAAAACAGGGCAACCAAACACACATTCATCGGGGCCAAGCCAAGGATAGCGCAAACCAAACAAACCCATGGTGGTCGCCTTGGGGACAGGTCTAGCCTAGCCAGGCTCCGGTCCTAGCCGCTCCACTAAGCCGAGAAACCAAACACGCCCATACTGAACTGAAAACCTACAAGTGGCCTCCACTTGGCGCCAACGCTGCTAGATGTTACTACTGGTTAATCAAGAGTCTGGCACAATCTCTTTGACTCCTCTGATCTTTAATACTTTATATATACAACCCTTCCAATATCAGTGGAGGCCAAACGGGATGAGCATAACCAAGATTCATCCACACCTAATTGGCAGGCTACACACTTGCAGTTATCTCCAGATTTGATATTCATTTTTTATTTTCTTTCTAGGAATCCTACTTGTAATATCGGTGAGATCTATTGTTTCTTTTGGCCACGGTTCAGACTAATCCAACCACCATGGCTCTTACCGGTTCCTACTCATCTGATTTGGTGTCATACTCTTTCTATCACGAGAAGATATGAGCTTAGAACTATTTTTCTCTGACAAGCTATTTATTATTTTACTGTATATATTCAGTTCATCACATCAGGTAATTTTAGAGTTTTGATTATTTGTTGTTTTCTATTTCTATTTTAATTCTTAGTAATTAACATTTTAACCTATTTATATTCTTTTTATATTAGCGGCAACGCGTCGGGAATCCTCTAGTTCATCTCTTGATCCGGGCAACCAACGATGTGGAGGCGAGGCTGAAATGGCTCGGGCAAGCGACGTTTGGGCCTGCGTGGCCTAATGCACGGTCAGCTTGGGCACCATTGCACCTGGGCCTCAGAGAACCGTAGCGTTCGCTATGTAATGGGCCGTCCGCTGGTCCGTTGCAGTGCATATAAACAGCAGCGGCGCTTTGTGGTTCATTTAAGGAAAAAGTATCTTTTGGTCGCTCACTGCGAAAGTCGATTTTGGTCCTCAAATGAAAAAGGACAGCAGATTCCTCAACTTTTAAAACCGTGCAGATTTCATTTTCTCGGTGGGTTTGGACGGTGGTTTCGCTTCTACGATAACTCGGTTTTTACTACAGTGGCCCGTGGTTTCGTTTTTTTTTCTTTTCTTATTTATTTCGGCTGAATCTTTCAAAAATCATAGTAAATCACAGAAAATTCATAAAATAGAAAATCCAATTTTGTTGGACTCCACATGAGTAGAGCTACGCAATGAATATATAATATGGTATACTTTAATACAAAGTTTTTTTGCTAGAAGGTTTTGCCTTTTTCTTTTTATTTATTTCAGCTCAATCTTTAAAAAATCATAGTAAATTACAGAAAAATTATAAAATAAAAATTCAATTTTGTTGGACTCCACATGAGGCCCAGAATAACACAATGCGTAATTCTTGTGGCTCTTTAGCTAGGTTAGGTTAGCTAAGGTTTCTTTGTCTTGATCTGCTGCACGTCGCACGTCTGTAGCCGTGAACCCGATCGATGGATCCCCGCCAATAAATTAAATAGTACACCTATATATCTTTATTGTATAAATATGTTCATGTGGAGTCTAGCAAAATTGGTTTTTCAATTTTATGATTTTTTATAATTTATTATGATTTTTTAAATATTGAGATGCAATAAATAAAAAGAAAAAGGCAAAACCTTCATAGCAAAAATTTTTTTATTAAAGTATACCATATTATATATTTATTGTGTAGCTCTACTTATGTGGAGTCCAACAAAATTAGATTTTCTATTTTATGAATTTTCTATGATTTACTATGATTTTTGAAAGATTTAGCCGAAATAAATAAGAAAAGGGAAAAAACCGAAACCACCTTCACTGCAGCAAAACCGGAGTTACTGTAGCGAAACCACCGTCCAAACCCGCCGAGGAACGAAATCTGCATGGTTTGAAAAGTTGAGGGACCCGTTTTGTCCGGTTTAGAGTTGAGGGACCAAAATCGGACTTTCGCAAAAAGTTGGGGACCGAAAGTAGACTTTTCCTTCATTTAATCCCACATCCCTTGCTTAAGCAAATGGCAACTGCGAGTCCTGCTATTTGTGAGAGCCCCGTGGCGACTTTTAAAAAATCACGCAGCTGCGCAGTGGACTCAGAGCGAATTAATCTTTTGCCTTTTTATTAAAGATAGGTGAGTGCCGTGCGTTGCAACGGGTACAAAAACACCATATCATATATTTTGAGGGAACATGAAATAGCTAAAAAACAAGCTAATATATGTTCGCCATTTTAAGAAATGACTTAACTATATTCATAGTTGTCATTAGGAAGCGGTCTCTGAATCAACTCAGCAACCATATTAAAATGGAAAACACTGGAGATAGTAATAGTTAAGGACAAGTCATACTTAAGAAGATATTAACAATTAAGAAACAGACCAAACATCAAAACAACTATAATAGAATGTTAGAGGTACTTGCAATATAGTAAGATAAGATGGAGTGCACTACAGCTCCAGTTATATACTGTGTAGTGATATGAAAGACAGATAAACTCGATTTTAAGTTAATTTAAGTGCTAGTTTGAGACCATTTAGGAATTCTATCTATGTCGAATTGTCCACCCATCTCATATTTTTGTTTTCTTTTTTGTAGAACTATAAGCTAGTTTAATTTCCCTTTCATTCCCATGCACATTTCAACCAATTGCAATGGACAGTGATTTGCTTTAGAATTCCTATAGGAATTATTTAACAATTCTGATGTCAATTGAACCATTGAAATAGTATTGGTGAACACAGAACGAATACTAACTCCTGAATTAGTTGTCTAGAGTTGCATCTCCTAGATCAAGCTAGTACCACTGCTAGGTGTTCATAGCAAATCTGTGAAACATGTATACACATCTACTGGTAGCATTGATATGTACATCTGTGAACCGTTTGTGAAACCATTTCATCAGATCAAGCTAGCATATGATTATGCTGGTAAGCCTCTATCTATCTCATAAAGCCTTATATTTCTTAGATGTGTCTTCAATTGACTGAACAAATTTATAGTTGATTATATATATCAAATACGAAAAGCGTAGTTGACATATATACAATACTAATGGTTTTAATACAGGATGCCTCTATCTATGTCATAAAACAAATAGAATCCATCTAAGAAATAATTTTTTGGTAACCTACCTGAACTTTGCTGATTCCACGTAGGGTACCTTTGTAATCCAATAGAGAATGCCTTAATCCCACACCCAAGTTTCTCAAAACAGTTGAGTCAGCCGAATCACCTGTCTGATATAACATGGCGGTTCATTACTCATTAGTATATACTTATATTTAAAATGACGCGATAAGTGAACTGGCCGAAGAGGTTACACTCAATGGCGCTTCAGTCCCAAATCAATTGTATCGACAGCCTGCAAGGACATTGTTCAAAAATGCAATTAAATGAGGTAAATACACTGAGAATTAGAACTCTGCTGCTATTCCGAAATGGTGACAATATTTTGTAAATTGCGCAGTGCAAGTAGCAGCACAGTCACTCCTCTGCATTCAACCATTTATAGATTGGCACACCATCGCCATATCTACATGTATACACATATATTTCACACAGCATAAAGGGAAGAGAGGATGAGGAGGAGCATAAGCGCTAGGAACATTCAGATGAAAGTAGATCAATGAGTACACAACCGCAGGCTCAAATGAAATTAGATAAGATTCGAATACACACAAATCATAAAGGGATAAGAAGGTGTGGCATACCTGTTGGGCTGGCGGGCGAAGACCTGACGAGTGGGGCTGACCGGCCCTAGTGTGCTCTGCTCTCCCGCGACGCCGGAGGAAGGCCGTTGGGGGAGGCCCTGCGCTGGTGTCGGCGGCTCCAGCGGCGGTGGTGAGGGCGCTGGATCGAGGGGATCGGAGTTGGGGTCGAGAGGGAGGTCGGGACTCGAGCCTCGGCAATAGGTTGGAGCGGCCGTGAGCGGCGGTTATGGCAGCGAGCGCATGGGGAGGCTGGGGCGCGGCCGCGTAGGCGTGGCTGTGAGGTCGCCCCGGCGGCGCTCGTTCCTGCCCGCCCGCCATGAGTCGTCGCCGCGGTGACACCGATGTCAGCGCCTCAAACCCTTGATCGCGATTGATCACGATAGGAAGACCGCGCCGCCCGGCGCGGTGTGCAGTGTCGGGCGCTTCGTCCTACCCGATCGCCAGCGGTGTGTCATGGCGGCGCTCGATCTACTGTCGCGGCGGTGGCGGCGGCGTGGGGGCCTGTGGCGATTCCGGGTGGTGCGGTAAAAAAAACTGCGGGGTGGGCGGCGTGGGGCGAAGTGGGAGATCGCGGCGGGCTTGATCGGCGACGGCGACGAATAACCGCCGGGTGGAGTGCGGGGAGGCGAGGGTGAATCTGCGAGGGGTGAGCGATTCCTTTTGAGTCTTTTAGTAGTAGATTACTGTGTGTCCGCTGCATCAAGCAAACAAATCCAAAAATTCAGTTATCCTTTTTCGATTTTTATTGAGAAAAGGATTTGTCTTCATGCATAGGAATCGTCAGACGTCATTCGTTAGGCAACTGAATAAAACGAAGCTTCGGTTCCAATTTATTAGAGCAGTGAGGGAATTGATTCCTCACGTACGCAGAGAGAGAGAGAGAGAGAGGCAATCGTGGAGGCCCATTTATCAAAGATTTGGTTTCTGGAAGAAATGATTATGCAGGCAAACTGATTCTAAATTTCTTATTCATTTTTGACAGTTTTTCTTTTTCGGTGTTCAAAATTTGTGTAAAAATGCTCAATTTAGCGTATCTTGGCAAAATGGTACACCTATAGTCCAAAATTACAAATGATAACGTAAAACAAATCAGATAGCATTCAAATTTTTTCCAACCAATAATTTTGTTGCCAATTAAGTTGCTAATCGTGAATCAACTATGTATTTTACTTATTTATTCATTAGTTAAAATTGAATCCAATTTTAGATTTAGACCATTAGATTACCGAGAGACTAAACCCGTACATGAGACTTTAAAAATATTTAAAAAACTTCAAAAAAGGTATTAATTGTTAGTACATATTATATTTGATTTTTTAGCTGAACAGAAATGCATAAAAATCAAACTTGAATTCAATATTGAATATGAAATTAAAAAATTCCTAATTAGAATTTAATCTTTATATAAAAATAGTTAACGAAGACATAACAATAATTTTCTAAACACCAAAGTTTCTACTCCTTACCGAATATGTTACCATCACTACAAGAATATCAATTGTCAAATAATGCACAATAACTTGTTCGAATATACTCTTGTCCATATTAGATACTCCCTCCATATTGAAAAAGGAAGTCGTTTTGGAAAAAGGCTTCGGTCAAACATTGAAACATAAATGATTAATAACTTTTAAGTCGTTGAGTTTTGAAATGTGAAAATCATATCAATAGATTTGTCTTGAAAAATACTTTCATAAAAGTATACATATATAATTTTTAATAAATATTTTGATAGAAAAGAGAAGTCAAAATTGCACTTTGGAGACCGTGTCGATGTCCTAAACGACTTCCTTTTCAATATGAGGGAGTACTATATTGTTTGTGATAACATTTGGATTATATCGATTTAGACACTAAGTAAAGCATTTTACAATTTTTTGGACTAGTTTGCACGTAACCATCAAGTTATTGTATTAGATTGACCATTTTATAACTTGTTGTACCAATCCGCACCCATCCGGCTGCCATCGTCTTGGATTGAGCATATTACAAGTTATTGGACTAATCTGCAACCATCTAACAAGTTGTTGTATGATGGACGCGGTTTACTCATCAGTATTAAACCAAAGTTGGTCCATAACTCCTCGCATTATTCCTGCCTCGATCTTCAGCCATTATCGATCTTCATTAAAAAAATCGTGTTGCATATATGAAAATTAGCAGCACATATTGTTTTTAAAAAATACATACATAATAATATTTATTTATGTATTACGATATATAGTACCCGTGTCCAAAGCGCATCACACTTTGTGAGATGACTAGATCTAGTAGACGATGGCATTTGGTGCCATGTGTAAATAAATAAAGTTTATGTAAAGTAATGCAACTTTTACTTGTGTGGCATCCAATTATCACAATTCGACACAACTTATCCGCCGGAGAACTTGTATTATATTTGGTGGGTAGATGAACTTTTTTTTTTTTGGTGAGGGAACTTATAATTTATATATGTTAGAATTTTTTTCCTGTGAGTATATATATTGAATTTGATTCTCCTATTAAAAACGAAACTAAATTAGTGAAGTTCAGAATCAATTATGGCATGAACTAGAATACCTTTTCATAGTTAGGTCTCCAAGAGAAGCTGTAAACAATGGCAGAAAAAGAGGAAAGGATGAGACCTGTTACGTGGCAGAGGTCACTTTACATTCAATCAAATATTCCCCAGATCAGATCATCTTGTAGAAGATAAGTATATGTAAAAAAAATGGTTTTTGAAGAAAAAGAAGATCTTTTGCGTTGAAAAACAGTACAAAATAACATCATTTCTTGGAAGGATGAAAGGTCTAAAAAGTTGGAGAATATTTTCTCGGTACAACAAGATATGGCGAGACTTGAATTAGAAGTTTCAAATTAGTGTTACATAATTTGTAAATTGTTAACAAACTGAAATTAGTGTCAATATAAATATAAGTTCTACTACACCGATTATTTTTATGATTGCCTTTCATTTCATTTAGGGGTGGTCAATATAACCACCTCACTATAAATGTGATGATGCACACAATGTATAGCCTACAAACTATCCCTATATAAATCGATTTTTATGGTGGATTAGCTTAATAAATAAAATGAAACTGCTTCTGAAAATCTACCTATTTTTTTGAGGTAGTTGACATGCATAATAAGCCGCCACTAAAAATATAGTTTTTTGTGAGGAGGGGGGCGGGTGTTGTATGACTACCGGCTACTGCTCCTAAAAAATAAAATATATCAAAATTTGTAGAGCTTAATGAGACCCAAAAAGTTTGCACTGATGACTTATAGTTGGGATCATTTATTATGAGACCAACTTCACATTTTACGTTATAGAAATGCACATGCACGTCGAGTGGATGCATGCACTGAAATTCAAAATTTTGAATTTTTTCAGCGACCCCGAGTGGTGCTCAATGAGATCAGTTTGGAGTTGGCTATAGACATGCACGTTCATGGACGTTCATCGTCGTCGGACGAGGTGCTTACCGGCCGACTCACATGATCACATCTGACTCATCATGCATCGTCCTCGTCCACGAAACAGGTGGAATCTAATCTGTGTTCATGTGTACCAGAATACGTGTGTGTGCCGGCCGAACTAGTGCGCATCAGATTCAGGTTCGTCATCGTACATGTGTGCGTGAGTGGATGCATGCATTGGTCGTTAGTACTACATTTCCTCGCCGCTGCTGGAGACGATCCTTCTTCTAGTCTTGTGAATGCAGTATATACATACATATATATTCTTCAGTGACAGATCTCGACGGATAGAAAGGTAGCATATATATATGTGTGGATCATATACATATACCGGCCCCTACTGGGTCATGGCTTTCGGTTTATGCGCGTGTGAACCGAACATTCCATCCCACATGCAAGCTACTCGATCTCTCTCGAACTCAGGCAGGAATTCCACGACATATAACCCCTTCCTTGCTGGTAGCCCACCAATCTAACTAACAATACTCCATGCGTCCTACTCTCTCTGTCCCACAAATAAACATAATTTTTTACTTCTACAATTCATGTTTTTGACCGATCGTCTTATTTAAAAAATTAATAATAATTGTTATTGGTTTTGTTATGACTTATGATCAAATATGAATCATAGAACTCAAAAAGTATGACCAAATACGAACCACTCTCTCTCTCTGTCCCACAAATAAATAAGGAATTAATGACAGATGATCTGTGAGTTATCTTTAGGGACGGACTACCCAACGATAAAGAACTTTTTAGTGTCGATGTCCGACCCTAAAAAATGTTGTGGTGTAGTGGATGGAGGGAAAATAGAAGTCATTCTCGCTTCTCGAGAAGTCAATCTTTTCTAACGTCAACCAACTATATATAAAAAGATATTTTTTGTACTACATAATTATCATAATTAGATAGACTGTGGATATACTTTTATAATAAAATTATTTCAAGATATAAATGTTGCCCAGATTTTCTATAAACCTATAGTCAAACTTGAGAAAGTTTGACGCATACTTATACGTATCACATAGTGTCATCTATTTTGGAACGTGGGGTATATGTCAGTTGGAGTTGGCTATAGCCATCCCAAGGCCACTGCCTTCAAATAATAGTTGTACTAGGCTTCTAGAAAATTTGAATCAAACTCTCAAAAATGTTGAGATGTAGTGATTATAAATATCAGAAAACATCTCGTAGTGTTGCAACAAATCATACAACTTGTTACGCACTCGTTTAGATGGTTGTATAGATAATGAGCTAGATATATTTGTTAGACTTATTAGGCCAAATCATATTCCAAGACACATAAGGTGGAATAAAAAAATATCCCTGCACATAGAATTTCTATGATCTCTAGTTCACACAAGGCTATGACACTAGTGCTACACTATATGGACAAGCTAAACAAGATAAAATAAACTAGAGAGCAACTACTAAGCAAATTACACTACACAAGAGAGAAATATATTTATCAAGAATAAAAACTAGAGAAGAGAAGATGCTTTTAAACCGCCGGTGGAGAGAGGAACGAATCAATCAAATACAATATATATCTCACACTACAAGAAACCTTACTTTCTGTGACAAAATGGCTCATGACGGGGACAATTTTTGTCATATAATCTAACTTTATATGACGAATTTTTTTGGTCGTCACAAACTTGTGAGACCCAGAACTATTTGTGACGCCAACCCTTATTATGTCACATAAAGGTACCAGTGTCGTCACAAATTGGCCTACTTAGTTCACGGTTCTGTTTCTATGACGCTTAAATATATGTTCATGTGATGGTTACTGTGACGTCACAATAAGTTACTTCAAAAATGATTGTTGACATCGTCAATATACCCCCTCGTAGTGGACCCTACCCCTATCTCTTTACGAGGCAACTGCAATTTCCCCTCTCCCCGACGCCAATCGGAATCGGAGGCAAGCATCCCGTTCCGCAGCCTCAGCCTCACCCGCCCATCCCGCGCCTTAGGTCCATTGTTGCCCGAATCCGTCCATCTCGCCCGGCCGTGTCGACCAGCCCTCCCCCCGAACATCCTTGCCATGGCCTCGTCGGCCTTCCTCAACCTATAGCGCGCGCCACCAAGCGCACACCGAGGCGGGGCGGCCCATCCCGCGCCACGCGCCCGATTGCGAGGCCCGACCAACCCATTTTGCTATCATGCCGGCGCCGAGACCCGAGCGCTCATCCTACCACGCCCACACCGGAGGCCGGAGCGGTCCATCTTCTTTGCCACGCCGGCGCCGGAGGCCAGAGAAGCCCTTCCCGCAGCCATGTCGACGCCGGAGGCCGGAGCGGCTCGTCCTGCCATGCCCACACCGAGAGCTGGAGCGGACCATCTCGCTGCCACGCCAGCGCCGAAAGCCAGAGCAACCCATCCCGCCGCCACGACGAAGGCCGGAGTGGCTCATCCCGTTGTCTGCCTCCCTCACTGTCCCGAACTCCAGCGACTGTTGGGCCGCCGCCAATTGAAATCCTTGGAAAGAGAGATGAGCCAATCAATCACAATCACAATAGCAATATGAATAACAATGAAATCCTCAGCAATGGTTGACACAAGATTTTTACCGAGGTTCACTTGCTTGCTCGCAAGCTAGTCCTCGTTGTGGCGAATCACTCACTTGATGGGTTCATGCGCTAATTGGCGTTACAAAGCCAAACCCGCTACCGGGTGCCGCACAACCAATCACAAGATGAGGTTCACACAAGCCACAAGCATGTCTTACCAAGGCATTATTCTACCACTAAGTGAAAAGCCCTTTATCAGTTTGAACCGATGACTTATGGCTTACCATGGCATTACTCTACCACTGAGTTAAAAGGGTTTTTATTCAATAATTAGCCACTTTACTAGAGTTGGCATTTGGCACTACGCCGGGGGGGCACAACAATCACTCAAAATATCACCTTAATTGGGGGTGGACACAACATTATCCGTCTAGGTGATTGCAATCACCAAGAGTAACAAGAATACCACAATTGCAATCACCACCTAGTGCCACTAAATTGAATCACAAATGCAATGCACTAGGGTTTCCCAACCTCCTCTCAAGAACAAGAATCCACCATGGAATTAGAGAGGAGAGGGAGAAGATCCTCTTTGTAGCTCTCAAAACAATCTCTGAGCACTATCCCTCGATCGATTGAAGCTCAAATCAATGAAGTGGAGGGATGGAGAATGGAGCTCCCACTAAGTGTTTGCAAGCAACAACAAAAGGAACAAGAGGGCTCACCGTGTTTTTGAGTTGGGAAAGAGAGTGAGAAAGGAGGGGACCGATGCCCTTTATCCTTACAAAGCACCCTAGGCCTGCAACAAGGTAGTCGGTTGTCTCCTCTCCAATGGTCGACAACAACAGCAACTCTCAAGTCTACGTTCGGAAGCGGCGATGGCGGCTTGCTTCGATAGAGAACCGACCAAACAAGAGAAACGGACCAGCGGGCAAGCAAGTAGCCTGTGGTGGAAAAAAAAGGAACTAGCAAAGAAATAAGATAGCAGCCGGCGGCGGCGCAATGGGCCATCGGCGCAGAAGCGACCCGGCAAGCGAAGTACTAGCTTGCGGGTAGGCAAGCGGCGATGAGTAGGGCTGGCGTGGCCTGCTTGGGCAAACAACAACGCTTGCGCAACCCAACAACGGCTAAAGTTGGCCATTTGGCACGAGCACGATGGGCCAACCCAAGCACGGCACGTGAAAGCACGGCCTGGGAACGACACGGCCCGGCCTCCATAATGCCCTACCCGGCACGACCCGACCTTAGTGTCGTGCCTGAGGCCATGCGAGTTCGGCCCATAGTGCCGGCCGGGCATGACACAAATATTTTTTTCAGGCGTTGGATGTTCTAAGCTGAATCGAACCCGTTGGATGCTCCCATTGTCATACAAAAAAATAGAAACCCTAAACCCTCTCTCGGTTCGAGCCGCGACAACGGTGGTGGCACCACATCCGCAGCCTCTGTTGGCGGTGGCGATGGCCTAGCAGAGCAAGTTGCAGCCACCCAGCGTGGAAGAGCGGTACGCGACAACGCACGCCGTGCCAACAACTAGGAGCAGCAGCTAGCAGCCCATCCTCATTTCCAGCCATCTTCTGTTCAATTCCAGCAAGCAAAAAAGGAGGTATCCAAGTTGAGATTTCTTCCATTTCTTCAACGTAACTCATCCAAAACATGTGCTATCTCATCCAAATAATCAAGACAACTTTAGCACTTGAGATAGTAGTTTTTTCAAGATATTCTCATGATTTTCTCAACCATTTCATCAAGACACTAAGCGCCAATGCATATGCAATACGAAATTCGACTTAGTGGCACTAGGTGAGTAAAAGCAATTGATGTTTTCCCTCTTCATAGTACGGTTTATCAAACCTAAATCACTCACACCCTCTAAGGTGTCTTGAGTGTCTAACAAAACCTAAAGTATACCTTTGCCTTGAGATCCATGGTTTTGTTTCTCTCTTTCTTCTTTTCAAGTTGGAGCATTTCACCATGACACAATGACCACCATCTCCAACTTCATGAGCATGTGGCCTTCTCCACCTAGTCACCATGCACAATCATCTAGTGTTTCCATCTTATCTCATTTCACTTTAGAGCCAAAGGTTAGCAACTAGGTTTCATCAATTACCCAAAAACCAAACTAGGGCTTCACTCCTTGCACGACGCTGCTTCTGGCACGGTGCTGAAGGTACAAACCCTCCATCTCCCCCATTATCTTCCCCTCTTTGTATCCCTCACTCTCCCCTCTCTCATTTTCTAGATCTGGTGGAGCAGAGGGCGGATTCGGCGGATCGTTGGTGGATTCGGCACGGCAGCGCCCGGCATCAGGGCTCACAGATCTGGTGGATCCAGGAAAGTCGCCCTCTCTGGAGGGGGTCGAGGTCGACCACCCTCTTCTATGGCGGGTTTAGGACCTCCCAGCTGTAGACCCGAGGCGTGATGCACGCCCCCGCGTCTCTTGGTGGATCTTGGCCTACCGGCCCTTTGGCTGGCGGATCTAGGGTTTGCGCCCCATGCTCAACGGAGCATGTGGTGGCCTCCTCGGCAGTGGTGCGCGTGTGGTGGCGAGAGGATTCAGGCCTGGGTAATGAGCTGAGAACGAGCTCGTCAGTGGCCTCGTGGATATTTGTTGTTTTTGTTAAACAGACAATAGATGTGGGCACCGTAACGTGCTCACCTTGGTTAATTGATTAACCGGACGAGCATAGGCAACCACCACGCTTAAGCACCGGTTAATTGATTAACCGGACGAGCATAGGCAACCACCACGCTTAAGCACCATTAATTATGACGGTTTCCCTTAATCGTCTCGAAAATTAAAAATGACCGCCTTTGAAGAGATTTCTATAGTAGTGTGGGAAGTCCAAAATCCATCTTCCAAAACGTAAGAAAGGACGTGATCCATCTATATATATATACACACGCTTACGAACACAACATTTAGTATCAACTTATATTTTGAGAACCTATGGGACTGTCGAACGGTTCACACATCTTCTGAGGTTCGAATCAATGATCACAGACTAACAACTTGTTCCCAATGGACCCTGGCAACACCGGCAAGCACGCGTGCGGCATCAATTAATGTTTTCCATCGGTACAATATTATTGAGCTAAGAGAAAACAGTGACAATAATTATGTTTCTAGAACTAGCGACATCAACAACTATCTATTCTTGATCTGCCTTATATTTCCTGCTTAATGAAAAATGAGCCCATGGCTTCATTTAAAAAAAATCAGCCTTGTATACAGTACTCCCTCCATTCTAAATTATAATAAAACATTTTAGTTTTTCTAGATACATAGCTTTTTGTGTTATGTCCTTAAAATATTTAAGAGCATACAAAAGCTATATATTATATAGAAAAAAACTAAAATATTTTAGAATTTGGAATGGAGGGAGTAATGTTTTTAGGTGAAATGGAGGGAGTACGTTAATCACAAGGCTTACAACGTATTATTCCATTTAAATTAACAATACGTAAAAAAAATTTGTAATTAATTTTAAAAGGCTCTTGAATGCTAGATCTAGCCGAATCAGAAACGAAATGAACCTTGGGACTCTGTGTGTGCGAGCTTCTAGCGAGCTGGGCTAACCGCATTTGTTGGGTCTCTCTTGATTGGGCCGTTGTCGAGCTAAGGTGGCTTTTCTCCCAACCGTTTTTTACATAACCTGTGAAGGTGGGCTGATTCCATTCGACTCTCGGTATCTTGGTCTCGGCATCCTTGTGTTACAAGTTTTTTGATAAACTATTTTAAAAAAGTTTTGATAAACTGGGTCAAAGGTAATAAATAGCAAATTAAGGATAATAAGTTGCGTCGTTGTTGGTGTAACCCTGAAGCGAGGCTACCCCCGTAGGGACGAAGTCACTCAACTAGACCGAACTGATCACACGAAAAGTGTATGCAAACCTGGAGTACTCTTCTATTAAATCTCAATCTCCCTCTACAATGCCCCCTTGGGGTCTATTTATAGTCCGTGAGACTACTACAACCAGCATCTCCCGCCGTCGACCAAGGGCTATGTGGTCTTTTCTTGCCTCGCGATCCCACCTACCCTCCTCGGGCTGTTTGACGTCGGACCGCGGGCGTCTGCAAGACAAGGTCAAAAGGCATTCGTCAACGGGCTCCTCCGGCGTTCTGCCGACGATGACCGATTTCGACTCCCCTCGGCGGAACCGAGGGAGTCGCAATCGATCCCGCCCGGGCGTAAACGAGGGCATTTGTCGCTCGGCCCGACCGGCACATTCGCCTAGCACGATTTCCCGGCCAGACCGCTACCGTGGGAAGCCTCGGCATTCGGCCCGACGGGCGAGAATACAACGATCCGGGCCGTGTGCCCTCATCCATGACCTATGATCGATGAAAGCCACGACATTCGGCTTTCTTGGCGAATGCCATGGCTTCGTCTTTCTTATTTCCCGCTTCCGGGCGATTCCACGGCCGTCGGGCGTTTGACCGCCCGTCATGGCCGAAAGCCTCCGCTTCCGTCTCTGGCCATGCGAAGCCCCACCGTTCCGGCTTCATCTCTTTAGATCCTCCGGTCGCGGTGTGCTTGGACCGAACCTCAAACCATTCGGCCTCGAGGCCGAATCTTATCCACCGGGCCATCCCTAAATGTGGTTTCTCGGGCCGACAATAAGGGGTGGGCAGGTTTCGCCCTCCCAACGGTAGCCCCTCGAGCCCAAGGGTGAGGCCTTCGTCCTCGCCTTGGGGTCGACCTCTTGGCCCTCAAGAAACCCCTCGGAGCCAAATGCTAAATGCGCGTTTTTGATGATAGGTTTTTTTTTTTTTTTTTTAGGCGGAAGGCGGCGGCGCCGCCTCGGGCTCGCGACCCCGTCGTGATGGGGCGCGCCCGGGGCGCGTGCCTTTTCGGCGTATATAGGGCGGTCGGGGCGGGCAGAGATCTCCCCTACCATTTGCTCTGTTGCAATCCGGCTCTCAGCGCCACGAGCTCTTCGCTTTTCGGCGCTCTACGCTTTTCGTAGCGCGAGCATTCGGCAACCGGCCGTTCTTTCAAGTAAGTTTTCTTTCTCTTCCTCCTTTCGTTTTTAGTTGAGTTGGGCGCCCATTTTTTAGGGTTTAGGTCGTTTCTTTTACTTTTTGCTTTCTAGGTTTTGTTGATTCGGTAGAATGTCGGTCCGGTTGTCTCGGGATCCGGCTCTTCGTCGAAAGAACTCGGGTCGCCAGCTAGTTCATCGGGTTGATTCATCCGCGGCGATTATTCTTATCGACGCGGCCGATTCGGAGTGTTGATCCACACTTATATTCTAGCGAAAGTGAAGAGGGTACCGAATCTGACAGTCCAGTGAGCCCCTAGGTCATGGATGAAGATGTTGACATAGAAGGGTCTCCTTTCGGTGGGATTCTTTCGGCCCACGATGAACTTGACCTTCGGCGCAGCTGAGCCCGAGGCGTCTTTCGGGGGATGTGGAGGGTTCGGATGACTAAAGCTACTCCATTGCCGAAGGTTCCGGAGAATCGGGGCCGCGGGCTCGCCGTGGTTTATTAGGCCGGAACCGCGCGTTAATGGGAAGTTTTGAATGATTATGCGCGGAAGGGTTTCATGGATCGTCGGACAAGGTTGCTTTGTGCCGAGCCCCGATCGGGAGAAGGTTCGAACCCCAAGCTTTGGCGAAGCGCTTCGTTTTCAAGGATTACTTCGGTGGGTTTCACTACCGTGTGAAGATGCCTTCATTGGTAGTGTTCTTGAACGATTCGGATTGCGGTTGCATCACTTGACGCCGAATGCATTCACTCGCTTGGGGGCCTTCGTGCGGGCCATGAAAATGATGGGCGCCCCTTGTGTGTCGAAACATTCGTTCAATACTATGCGCTCCACAAGAAGCCGAAAAAGATCCGGGGCGTGAGGACCAAAGAACACTTGCTACGTTCGGTTCGGGCTTACACCTTTATTCGAAGGGAAGCCTTCCGACTTCGCTCTTGCATTTTGTAATAAGTGGTCAAGATGGACACGATTCTGTTCTACGCGTAATGTCGGCGCCGTAAACGAGCACGAAGCATCTACATCCGGCCTGCCGATGAATAGTGTTCTCGAGAGCGAATGGTCCCCCTGCGTGTGAAATGCCATGCGCAATTTTTGAAAATGCTTTGAGGGGATCTTGGAAGCCACCATGGCGTTCCTCGCAACCTTAGAGAGGCGAGCACCCGAGACCTGGTTGAGGAATGGATTGCTATGGGGGTTCGGCCCTTGAGCTCGAGGTAGGATTCGCCGTTGACCCTCCGAGTTATGGCTATGAGACGAATCCTATCCAAGCTACCGTTCCTTCCCGTTTTCATTCGAAGAAAGCATTCTTGGAATACGTGGCGACGAAACCGTGCTGTCCCTGGGGCGGTCGAGAAACGCGAGTACGGCGTGGCCCGAGGGGAGATTATCGGGGGGAATGCCCGAATCAACAGGGCCTTCGATGCCATGGAGGTGCCTTATCCGCATCGGTTGACCCGACCTTCGAGGCTAAGGCGGAAAAAGGTCGCGGGAAAGGCGGCTTACCGCGGGAAAGGCGTTGTTTCAGCGGTCGGCTCCTCTTGAACGAATCAAGAGGCGTAAAACGTCCGGCGAGAAAAACCGAAAGAGCCCAAGGATGTTGAGGTAGGTCGTGATCTCGCTAGGGGTTCCCGCCTTCCGTGGCGAAAAGGTTACATTCGGCCGTACTCGTCTCTTTGGCATTGTTACTTCCGCTTCTGCATTTCTATCTATTCTTCACGGGGGTTTGGACGTACTTTCGGCCATTTTATTTTTGTTGCTGTGTACTTTCGTACAAGTGTTTTCTCTGATTCTTTGCTAATGTTCATTCATATTTTACGTAGGTCATTTCCGATGACTCGGAAGAGATGGCCGGTAAGGCTGTGAAGGTCCCTCTCGCCACCCTTAGGGATCTTTGGGATTCGACTTACGCCGGCCCCAACTTTGTCGCGGTGAAGCGGCCCCGCGATCTTTGCCGCCAGGCTGCGAATCTTCTTTGCCTTGAAAAAAGCGAAGTCAAGTAAGGGCTTCCGGCTCCGGCTAAGCGCCGCTCCTTCCTCATCGGCCCCGAAGGCTGCCCGGGTAAGTCTCGGTTCTCTGAGAGTTCGTCAAGACTTTCGGGTCTTTTTAAGGATTGCCTTTTCGGCCATGGCACGCTCTCCCTCGGAAGCACTTCTATTGACTTTAGGGAGCCCGTTGTGTACTCGGGTTTAGCTCCCGAGGAGATGAGCCCACGAAGGGAGAAGACTTACAAGCTTGCTCGTTGTCTAGGAGTGCATTCGGACGCTCGGGTGGTGGGCTGGGGTGGATCCCCCGCACTTTGCCCCTTCTTCCTACGGAGGCGATTAGGTCGGCATGGTTTGCTCCTCTTCCTTTATGGCTCCTCAAACGAGAAGGAGCTGTTGAAGACGAGCGGTACAACTGTTCGGCGCTCTAAACTTCTATCGATCAAGGGTGAGCTATAGTTTAGCCTTTTGGTTTCACGAATGTAAGTTTCGTGCTTTTTTGCTGATTCGTACTTACTTTTATTTTTATTTTTTTCTTTCTTGCGGAGTCCATCTTTGGTTGCCCGAACCACGGAGAAGAAGTTCCAAGGTCAAGGCGACAAGGCCCTCGAGGCCGAAAAAGCCAAGACCGAGAACCTTGCCAAGACTCACGAAGGCGGCAAAACCGACCGAGCAGCCGAATCCGGGGCGAAAAGGCCGAGAAAAATCTTGAGCTAGAGCGTAAACTCAAAGACACGGAGGTCGAGCTTGAAGCGAAAAGAAAGCCCACCACTCGATTTAAACGCTTTGGAGCATGAGACAAAGGCTGGCGTTTCAGCCTTGCAAAGTTGTTGGCTTCTTTTGGCGACGAGTGCGCTCCATTTGCCGCTGCTAAGCCATAGGGAGCCGACTTACCCGGCTCGTGCGGGAGATTTGCGGTCTCATATGACCGGGTGGACACCTGGGCGAGGCTACGCCTCTTTGGAGACCATTCGGGCGTTAGGTTCCGCCCTCCACGAGCTTGGGTGTCCCCATATGGGGCCGTGGAACCCAAGGAGGATCCGGTTGCTATTGGAAGACCCCCTATTGAGGTGCTCCCGTGGTGCAGCGGGTTTTATGAGGGCTTCGCGGGGCGGAAAGGACCTTGCTGCGTTCGTGCGGCGAATCAAGAGCTTAGGTCGGTTGTCTCTTTCTTGTCTTTGGTGCTATCTTTTTGGGTTTTAAGACCCTTGGTGATGTTTTTTTTTTTTTGACGAATGGCTTGGTTTTATTATCGGAATCTTTGAAGAGAAGGAGGAGATTCGTGCTAAGGTGCATGCGTTTATCGAGAGGCGGGATGGCCAAACCTCCCGTGGATTTAAACCGGTAGCCCCTCCGGCGGGACGGAAGCCCTCCAGTATGGACAATCTTTGACAGGCCGACGGCGATAGGGTAGATGATGCTTGAGAGATTTTTGATTCGGCCCCGTTGGCCTAAGTGTTTGTAATGACATATGGTTAAACAACCTGTTAACTCTTTTGGCGGGTTCCCGGAGAGGGACCTTTGATTTTATGGAAGATTCGTTTCCTCCGCACGTGGCGTGATGGATTCGGCATTAGTGGCGCTCGTGGATTAGGGTTACGGAGGATTATCCCGAAGGGATGGATGACTTTTTCACTTCTCGTCGACAAAAGATGATTCGACATGGTCACCGGATGCTTGATTTTTGGAGTAGTTTCGGTGCCTTCTACTAGGCAAAGGAATTTAGTTCACGGCGTTTTCTTTTGGGCGAAAGTAGAGGTAAAAGAAGAGCCTGTTGAGCTTTCGCCTCCCGTGTATAGGTATTGCTCCGTCAAAGACCTTTGGCTAAACTAGCCATGTATACGATGCCTTTGAATCTTTTTAAATGTATAGGGTTGCTTTCGGCCTTGGGTTGTTTCGTTTTCTCGGAAAAAATAGACTTGTCAAGAAACCCCTCCCTTTTTGCGAGGAAAGCGAAGTCGTGTGCTTTACCGAAAAGCGTTTTTATCTTTAACTTGAGTATCGTTCGCGTGTTGCGTATGTGGACCTGATCTTACATATCTTGCCCATTCGGCCAGCTTGAGGCTACGGCTTTCTCTTTTCTCCTAGCTAGGCGGTACATGCGGCCGAGTGGATTTTAAAGCCCTAAGTGCCCGAGGTCGAATCGTCGGCTTGACATTGTTACGTGGCGGGCTTGGGCGAATGTGTCGTGTTTCGACCTTCGTCGCCTACCTTCTTGTACACTCGAGCAACCGATATTGCCCTCGTCATGCCGATGAGGATGAACTCGTGCAATGGAGAATGCTGTCCTAGGATTCACTGAGCATTCCGGGCTTGAGCATTTCCGTGTTCGGGTGGGTTGAGGCGGCGTTTGGCGAAACCGGATATTGTCGGCCACCTTGAGTAATCATAGATGTGTCCGGAGTTGGTCGAAGCGCCTTACAGGCAACTCTTTACGAGCTAGGCCTTAGGGTTTCCTCGTGGTAGAGTTGTCTTTCGACAAGCTTTTTCATGACAAACACCTTGTGGGTAAGCCGCCGCAGCCACTCACTATTCGGTTGTTTCTCCTGCGTGGCCGAATCTTTGGCTATCCTTTCACGATCCCTCTCAATCCTAATGAGCCTGAGCTTTTCTTGGGCTATGGCCCTTTGCATTGCTCTTGGTAGCTAACTAAGGATATTCCCTCAACGACTTGTGGCTGTTTTTTTCGAGGGGCTGCGTGACCTTTGGGTCCTGTTTTTATAGTGGTTTTTAGCTGTCCTTGTCATATCCCCGGGCTTTTATTGTCCCGATTGCCCGAGGATATGGCCTTAGGGGGTGCGTTGTGATGCATCCTTCATTAAATGGGTGCACCTACTTTGGCCCCTTTATGGACTTTTAATGGTCATTTGCTTAAGTGCATGCTTTTGGCAATGGCCAAAGCCGCACTTTTATGGGTTTCACCGCTTATGATTCGTTTTTTGACTTCTGGTCAATTTTTCGGATGATCCGGGCTTGTTAGCCTCGGCTTTTAGTATTTGGAAGTTGTCACTTTCGGACTTCCTCGACTTTCGGTCCTCTCGACCTTAGTCTTTCGGCTTTTTGCCTTGGTTTGTTTGATCTCTTGAAATATACCCTTTTCGGGCATGAGTTTTGCCGAATATGTCAAGTGTGACTTAGTCACGTCTTGCTTTCGGCTCTTTTGTCCTGACACCAATGATTGGGGGAAAGAAACCTTTATCAGAGGTTCATGATCTAGTGTTTCCAGGTTGCCTCGTTAAAAAACCTCACACCCTCGAAAGGGCTTCCCCTGTGAGGAAAAAGAGCGCAACCCGTTGTGGTTTCGTACCTTAATTATTATAAACCATGATAAAAAGAAAAGAAAAATTACAACTCCTATTTCAAGGAGCATTCATCACGCGTAGAACCTACGGAGATTATCCGCATTCCACGTGTGAGTAGTTTCGTCGCCTTCTTCCGTCTTGAGCCGAAACACCCCAGGCTTGACCATGCTTGCGACGACGAAAGGTCCGTACCATTGTGATTGTAGCTTGCCCTGCTTGTCCGCATGCCGAATCAAGACGAGGCCACACAGGTAGATGTTCTTGCGCAGTACTTTCTTGTCCCGCCAAACTTTGGGTTTCCTTGTGGTAGTTGTCGAGGTTTTTAGCCGCCCGCAACTTTCGGAATTCAGATGTATTAGCATCTACAAACCTTTGAATTTCGGTTACGTCGCCTATTTGTGTATGCGAAATGAGCCGAGCCCTAGCTCTTTAGGGCGTTATGGCTTCTTCCCCGTAAAGAAGGTGAAACGAAGTGAATGTCAGGTGGCTCGGGACTTGGAGATGTTGTAGCCCCAAACCGCAACGGTCATTTCGGCTGGCCACTTTCCTTTGCTTGCGTCCTAGAGAGACTTAGAGACGGTGAGAAGATTAGACCGTTGGCCTTTTCGGCCGCCCCATTGCTCGTGGGTGATAGATCGACGAAAGTCACTTTGATCGAAAGCTCCTCACAAAAGTTAAAACTCTGTTGAGTCGAACTGCTTGCCGTTATCTCTGATTATGTAGGGCCGGAACCCCCAAGCGACATTATCTGTTGCCAAAAGCGAAAGCGATCAAGGTTCTTTGAGGTGATTACGGCCGTCGGTCTTGCTTCTATCCACTTGGTGAAATACTCAAGCGCCCACGGACCGCGAATCTTACGTTACTGGAGTTGTTGGTAGCGCCCCTACTATGTCTACCCCCGGCGTTGGAGTGGCCAGGTAGGCACTATCGACCTGGTGGGGTTGGACGGTGCGTTTTTGCTTCTTGGCGAACATCGGCGGCTTTTCGCATGTTTTCACCAATTGCTTTGCATCTTCAAATTCTTGATGGCCGATAAAATCCTTGTCTCATTGCTCTATGGGCTATTTCCCCGTGAGGTCCCCCAATGAGCTCCGCACATTCCTCCATGAATTTCGTCCGGAGCTTTCGCCCTTCTTCGTCTTTGATGCATTTGAGTTTTGGCGCTACGATGCCATCTTTGTACAAAATCACCCCTTACGATGGAGTAGTGCTTAGTTCGTGACTCCATTCGCTGCTGTTCATGCTTGGACTCTGGTTCGAATGTTCCTATCGGGGAATACGAATATCGGGCTCCTCAATCATGACTTGCGATGACATGAATGGCCCTTGGTTCCTCTTCTTCTTCTCTTATTGCCTTGGCCGAAAGTTGTTGGAAGAATACGTGCGGTGGGGTTGGAATGCCAAGTGCGCGGTTGTTTTTGCTAGCTCGTCGGCTTCTCTGTTTTCACCTGCGTGGTATGTACTTTATGGAGAAACCTCGGAAGTGCTTTTCCATCGCTCTTCACTTTTGTAAATATCGACTAGAATCGGCTCCTGGCCGTGTACTCCTTTTCACGAGTGTCCGCTTACTACCGCCCGAATCGGTCACGAATGATGCATCTCTTAACGCCCATTGCTCTTAGCTTTTTCGTGCTAGCGATGCACCGCTTCATATTCGGCCGTATTGTTGGTGCTTGTGAACTATAATCGGCTGCATATCTAATGGATGGAGCTTGCCGAGGTGAGAGTATGGCTGAAACCCCGGCCCCTTTGTCACACCGGCTCCGTCTGTCAATACGCGGTCCAAGTTGGTTCGTCAAAACTACCGGATTCCCTTGGCCGCCGGAGTCCGATCTGCTATGAAATCCGCGTTGCTTGAGACTTTATGGCCGATCTGTGCTCGAAATCGATTACAAATTCATTGAGTTTGGTGGCCCATTTGCCTACCTCCCTCTCACGGCTTCGCCGTTCTGAACAGCCTCCAAGGGCTGAGAGGAAACAACCCGAATCTTGTGTGTGCACGAAAGTAGTGCCTCGGCTTTCGGCTTGCCATTAGGGCCGTGTAAGCTATTTTCTCTAGCTCGAGTAGTTAAGCTTTAGCCGCTAAAAGGGCCTCGGATACGTAATAGATAGGAAACCTGTTTGAGCTTGTTGTCCCTGCTCCTTCTCTTCGACGAGGACGGCGCTTACCGCGACTGGTGATGCTGCTAAATATAACAATAACACTACCTTTGAGGATGGTTTCGACATGGTCGTCAGATTGGTAAGGTAGTCTTCAGGTCTTGAAAGGCTTTTTGCTTGTTCGTGTCCCCATTCAAAATCCGAGCTGTCCTTTAGCACTTTGAAGAAGGGTAAACCTTTTTTCGCTAACCTTGAGATGAATCTGGCCGAGAGCCGCTAGCCCGACCAATGAGCCTCTGGACTTTCTTCCGGCTATCCGGGGGCTTCATGTCCATGATTGCCGCGATCTTATCTGGATTCGATGCCTCTGGCTGACACTAGACATCCCAACATTTTACCCTTGGTGATCACCGAAAATGCACTTTTTCGGGTTTAGCTTGAGCCCACTTCGCCTTAGATTCGCGAAAGTTTCCTTTAGGTCACTAATGTGCGACTCTTTCAAGTGCCGATGACTACTATATCGTCCACATATGTTACGAGATTCTTCTTCTTCTCTTTGCTCTCTAAACACCTCATCCGACATTACGGAGAAAGTGGATCCGGCATTCCTTAGACCTTCGGGCATTCGCTGAAACAAGATGGGTTCCCCACAGGTGATGAAGCTTGTCTTCTCCTCGTCCTCCGGGTTCGAATGTATCGATGGTATCCGGAGAAGCGGTCGAGCAAGCTCATCCTTTATCAACCCGAGGCTAAGTCAATTAGGGTGTCTATTCCGGGGAGAGGGTACGGATCTTTTTCGGACATGCCTTGTTTAGATCGGTGAAGTCTACGCACATTCGCCATTTCTTGATGTCGAGGTCGGATGTCTTCTTACGGACCATGACTACGTTAGCTAACCATTCGGGATATTGAACTGAATGCGATTACTCCTGCGTCCGAAAGTCTGCGGACTTAGGTTTCTGCTCTTCTTCGCTTCTCTCCTCGGATAGTTTTCTCGACCTACATTTCTTAGGCTTCCTTTGTTCTTGCCACGCTTAAGTTATCTTGAGCGAGGTTTCGACTTACTCCTCTCGAGATCTTGGTGACCACGCAAACACATCCGAGGTTGGAGTCTAGAAATCGCATGACTAAAAGTGCCGTCCGGCGAGAGCTCGAGCCGATTATAATCTCTTTTTCGGCCCCTATGGAGGATATCGGGACCTTCTTTGTGGATTCGGTGACTCTACTTTCGGCTCTTTGACCTTTTTTAGCTTTGGGTTCGACTCTTCTTTCTCATCGTCTTCTTTTTTACTCTCTCGGTTACCTCGTTGATCATCTTTGTATCCGGTATTGGCCTTGCATCTATCTTCGAGCTGCTTCGATCTCCCCATACGGTCACGATGCCGAAGGGAGAGGGAATCTTCATGCACAAGAAACTTTGCTTGATTCTTTGCATCGAACTTGCTTATGACTCCTCTGCTTAGAAGATGGGCGTGTAAGGATAGTCTATATTGACTATGTCGAATGTGATGATTTCGGTTCGGCATAGGCCTACTTCACCGAAAGTCACCGCGATGTCCTTCTTTCCAATCGCGTCTATCCTTTTTCCCCCGAAACCAAACAAGGCATTACCCGCCGGTTGCGGCGTCCTTAAGTTCCATATTCAAGCTTTGGAAGGCCTTGATAAAATGGAGATGTCTGGCGAGCTTCCGTTGTCTATCAGGATGTTATGAAGTGTGAACTTATCCACATTTGCAATCGCGACGAATGCGTCTGTATGCGGGTAGTCTCTTAGCCGGAAGTCGCTTTCGTCAAATGTGATCGGGACCATAGACCATGCTGGCCTGTTCAAGGGCAGCCGGGTGTTACCGTGTGCACTCTTCTCACGTAGTCCCTTCGGCTCTTTTGTTCGTGCTCGAGGTTGGATCCGCTTTGTGATTGCATAGATGTGACCCCAGGGCCGGAAGTGCGAGTTTACAATCTGTTTTTCCCATGCGCTTTCGGGCTTCATGTGTGCGTTCTGCCGTGGTTGTTCCGGGTTTGTTTGGGAGGGGGGCCGCCATTGATGGAGGTGGGACCTAGCGGGATGTAACCCGGTAGTTCAGGGAGTACTGGTGGTGGTGAGCTGGAAGAATGGGGGCCTGCTGCACTAATGGAGGCGGAGGTGGCAACCGAAAGTACTCGATAACCGAAGTATGCATTCGGCCGAGCGCTTCTTTGTTTCTCTCGTGTTGAACACGTGCTTTGGAGCTTAGCTACCTTGTGAACTTTCGTCCTTGATTTTACGTTTCCTTGGCCATTTGCCCATACTTACGATCTCAAGCGAAATGACCCACGTTTTCACCACGGATGAAACAAGAAGGTACTCTTGGACCATCCCGCCTCTTCCGCGACCTCCCCTTGAGCCGGCCACCTCGGTTGGGCCGATTTGCTTTGGAATTTGAGGCGTCCCTCGATCCCGTTCTTGATCGGGTTCGCCCGTTTGAGCCGAATCATCTTGCACGTTGTTGGCCGGGCGAGGAGTCTTGCCACCTTTTGGTTGTTGTTTGCGTTTGGATGTGGCGATTGTTGCTTTTCGTCCTTTCTTGTTTGCCTTTCTTCTTTTTCGGACCTTCTTCTTCACTTCGCCAAACTTTTTGATCGATCGTATAGCTCGGTCAAGGTTTTAGGCTCCTCCTGTCTAGTTGTGCGGCGCATTGACCTATAGCCATGCCTTCGATTGCGCTGCTATGACTACTTCATCTCGATACATTCGGGCGTCGAGCACGGTACTGTACTATCTTTTCGAGGTATTGTGTGAGTGACTCTCCATCTTCTTGCTTGAGCTTCGTGAAATCTCCTCGTTCCCTTTTTCAAGGCAGGAAACCCTCAAAGGTGATGATCACCGCTCCTTTAGGCGCTTCCAATTTCTTATCGAAAGGGACGAAGGGCAATGTACCATTCATGCGCAATGTCTTCTACCGCCATTATGAGAGATTTCGCCCGGGGTGGTTGAATCCCCCCCGAATGTACCGCGGCTTCATAGCTTGCGATGAACTTCCTTGGGTCCGATTTCCCATTGAATGATGGCAATGCGGGCTTGTACCCTATAGGCCATGGACTCAACTGGCAATTCGGCGCAGTGGTGAGACCGGATCGACTTCCCTATCCGCGATGAAACCGATTGTTAACCCTCCTAGGGATGGTGCGGAGTGTTTTTCTCCATCGAGCTATTTCACGGAGCAAATTCTCTTTCTCTATTTTGGTGAGCTTTAACCGCTCCCGAGCCGAATCCTTTCTCCGCTTTGGTCTCTCTCCTTTCATCATTGCGTCCCTCTCGAGCCCTCAACTCTCGAGCTCGGCTGTCTGAGGCTCAATTCTTGGATTAACTTGGGCGTTGTTCTGCTCATTACCTTTTTTTAGCTCGGTGGTTGCTCTTCTTCTTCATCTTCTTCATCTTCTTGAGCTTCGGTACCTCACGGCCGGAAGGGCCTTGGCGATTATTGCCCTGGGGCACGTGTCCGCATCCTCTGCTTTGCCACGGCCCGACTTTGGGTACTCGGTCTCGGTCGGAGGATCCGCCGGAGGAGATCCGGCCGGTCTTCCGCGGGCGCCGCCTTTGGTCTACCTCGCCTGGGCCATGGGTTACCCGCACAACCACGGTGGCGCCAATGTTGGTGTAGCCCTGAAAGAGGCTACCCCCTGTAGGGACGAGTCACTCAACTAGACCGAACTGATCACACGAAAGTGTATGCAAACTGAGTACTCTTCTATTAAATCTCAATCTCCCTCTACAATGCCCCCTTGGGGGTCTATTTATAGTCCGTAGACTACTACAATTCGATTTTGTCCTCATATCTACCCTAGGCCCCGGCATCTCCGCCCGTCGACCAAGGGCTCACGTGGTCTTTTCTTGCCTCGCGATCCCACCTACCCTCCTCGGGCTGTTTGACGTCGGGCCGCGGCGCCCGCAAGACAAGGTCAAAGGCATTAGGTGACGGGCTCCTCCGCGTTCTTTGCGATCATGACCAGTTCGACTCCTCGGCGGGCAGGGAGTCGCAACCGATCCCCCCGGGGGTCGTAAACAGGCATTTGTCGCGACTCGGCCGACTGCCAGCACATTTGCCTAGCGCGATTTCCCGACCAATCGCTCACCGTGGAAGCCTCGACATTCGGCCCGACGGGCGAGCCAACGCGTCCGGGCCGTGTGCCCTCATCCATGACCTATGATCGGCGAAGCCATGACATTTTTCTTGGCGAATGCCATGGCTTTCGTCTTGTACGCCGCTTCCAGGGCGATTCACGACAAGTCGGGCGTTTGACCGCCACAATCGTCAAAGCCTCCGCTTCCGTCTACGCCATCGCGAAGCCCCACCGCTCCGGCTTCATCTCTTTAGTCCTCCGGTCCGCGGTGTGCTTGGACCCAAACCTCAAACCATTCGGCCTCACGAGGCCGAATCTTATCCACCGGGCCATCCCTAAATGTGGTTTCTCGGGCCGACAATAAGGGGGGTGGGCGGGTTTAGGCCTCCCCCAACAAATCATACTATATATTCCAATGAGTGAAAACAGGTTAAGTGGAACCGTATTTCTACAAAAATAAAAAGTGCTTAGTTTCTTTGCGATTGTTGATGCAAGGCGAGTTAAGTCTCTAAAGCTAGTCTCGGTGGAAGTTTTTTTTAAAAAAAACACGTTTTTATAACTTCGGCTTTTAAGAAAGCCAACACGGTAAAAGGTAATAAAGATCATTTCTTTGGGATTACCCGGCTTACAAAAAGTAGCTCCGCACATAGCTCTAAGGACAAGAAAAACTAGAAGCTAAATTTCTATTACATCCGTGGAGATTAACTTGGTCAAGGTTCGAAATGTGATCCACTCCATGATGTCGTCCTTCACTTGCATCACCCCTCTCCTGTCTTCTTCCTTAAGCAAGATCGCCCATTTACGTATATACGCAATTGCACAAAATACAACGTCAACAGGTGCCTTAGGAAAAACTTTCTCAATCGCCATCTTATTCGGTTAGTCCATAACGCCCAAGCAAAACAGGGGAAAATAGGAATAAAATGATCCTAGATGGAGCCGGCCCCTTGCCATAAATCCATCTCAGGATAATTCCATCGGGAAGCCGGACACTCTTGCAAATTCGGACATCCCTCAACATACTCCGTATAAATTTGGCCATATGACATTTGAAAAGAACATGTTCAACATACTCGCCCATCCCTAAACAACACTCCCCCGATCCTTTCCAAATTTCTTTTGATCCACTCCCCGAGACACTTGTAGCTTATTATTAAACACTTGCCGGAGAAAGAATTTTATTTTGAAGGCACTTTTCACTTCAAATATGACCAGCTACTCGCTTGGCATCCCTCTGTCAATAATGAATACGTATAAGGATTTTGTACTATAGCATTTTGATTTTTCCAAATCCCACCACCCCCCATCGGTACTATCATTTAATTCAATATCGATAATATCTCCTCAAGTTACGTCACCTATTAAACTTCGGAACCGCCAAAGATCTTTTGAAATCCATTGTCCACTCCCCCTCTTCCCAACAATCCTTCACCAAACCTTCGGTATCCCTAGCTAAGATATACGAGATCCACATAAGCTATTCTCAAGGGAACCTTTAAAATCCAGCAATCTGCTAGAACCTCTGATTAGCCCCATTTCCAATTTTGAACATCCTCCCCACTTAAAAGATGTTTTTACTTTTGTGTAGCCACTTCCCCCGCGCACAGAGATTCCTAGCGGTAAAGCGCAGTTGTAGTTCTTCATGTATTTAGCTTTCAAGATTCTATACCACAAGGCATCAGGGTTCCATATGTATTTTCCAAATCCATTTCACCAAAAAGACAATCATTCATTATTCTAGTGTTGATGATGCCCATTCCCCCTTGATCTTTAGGCCTACTAACCATTTCAAATTTTGCCTTATGATATTTAATTTTTTTTTTTGTGCCCCTTGCCACGAAATTAGATCTAATCCCTTCCATCTTTTTGTGAGTCCCATTTTTTTAGATTGTAGAAGCCCATGCAATACATGGGAATGCTACTCAAACAAGAATTTGTTAAATTTGTCTACCCCCAAAAGCAATATGTTTACCCTTCCATGGATCTAATCTTTTCCCCCATTTTTTTTGAGTAATATGTTGAAAGTTTTTTCATATCCAAATATACATCACTTATAGGAATCCCCAAATATCTTAGAGGCAATTCACCCAAGACACAATTAAGTTTATTAACCATTTCATATTTCTCCTCTGGGATGCCCCAAAGACAAACACCTCACTTTTGTGAAAGTTTATTTTTAAACCGGACATCCACTCAAAGCAATACAAGATCGGTTTTAGATTTCTAATTGAGTTATCGGAACCATCAATCATAATCACAGTGTCATCAGCATATTGGATATGTGAGATTCCTCTAGGTATTATGTGTTCTAAGATCCCTTTTATATGTCCATGACAAATGGCTTTGTCGGCATAACACCTAAGGCATCTGCAACTAGATCAAAAGAGTAGTGGAGAAAAGAGTGTTGACGGTAACCAACGACATATTTTTTTTCCGTCAACTTACTACCATAAAGGGAGTAAAATTAAACCTTTTTATACTCATATACTTTTATCACTAATAAATTCCACTTGTAGTGTCTTGTATTTTATTTTCTTGATTTATAATAAAAGCAAGTGGAAAATCGACCAAAGTACGCCTTCCGAGAAAGCGCATTATTGCAAAAAAAAAACAAGCCCAAGAGCAAATCGACCCAAAACATCAAATGCGGGCGAGCAGCCCGGCCCACAACTTTTCGGGGCGAAAGACGACACCCCACCGAGACCGGGCGGGGCCGGGCGGTCTGCGGCGCTTTCCCACAGTGCGGCCGCACCCTCCCCGGGCGGTTTCGGCCCGCCCTCGGGAGGCGGTTCGTGCACTTTCCAAACGGGGGGTTCCCGCCTGCGTTGGTCGGTTTCGCGCATACAAGGAAGGTTTACAGTCGGTTTTGATGTAAATTAGCATTTAGGCCCCTCCTCCAAGTGTATAAAGTAGGCCCCCTCTCTCCCTCTCTCAACACACACCACTTGGAGTCCGACAAACCGGCAATCTCTCTCTCTCTACCACCTCTACCTCTCTCTCTTCTACTTCTTCTTTCTTCTTCTTCTTTCTTCTTTATTCTTTCTTAGTTAACACTTGGAGTAGAAGAGCTACAAGGAGGGCTTGTCTCCTAGAAGAAAGTGCTTTGGTAATACATCCACTTTATGGAGCATTCTTCTATTTGCAAGTCTTATATTTATGTTCTTGGCCTAACTTATGAACTAGAGTATAGTTTTGTTCATGTTCTTGTGTTGGTATATGAACTAGCATATAGTTTACATATCATAATCTTGACATGTTCATTACGGTTCATCATCGATCATCATATGCCTAACTTGATTAGAGGTGGGATATCGGTTCGTTGTTCGCTTGAGGGTTTTTGCTCTTGTTCTAGTCCGTCCATTCGGCGAGTGGGGATCTGGGGGACAAAGTAGTGCTCTAATATGCGGGCATAGTGCCCGGTATTACGATTTTTGCGGGATATGAGGGCATGCCACGGTTGAGGGGGTAGCACTACAAGAATGGTGCTTTACATGACGATCGGTTTGGTCATAAGCGATAAAAATACATCACGATTACCTTGCCATGGCGATCAAAAATCCGTCATGTATCTCCGCACGTCATAAATTTCTTTTGGCAAACCCCGAGGAACGTCACCGATTGACATTTGAGTTAAAATCATGGATTAGTTGTCCATCTATTATACCCAATCCATATCAAGCCCATATCAAATCATTGTGACGAAAAAAGGACATCACAAATTTTAGCCAAATCATCATAGCATTAATGATACAATCGACAATAATCTTGTCACATATTAAGACACTAATGAAACACGTAAGCTCAAAATTGAGAAATCATAGCTCATCATTTTCACTGAGACCATCAATATTTGTACTCGTACAATTTTCAATAAGGTAATAACCAACCTACACTCAAGTACCTACAAAACCTATGTGGCTTGAACAACACAACTCATATGATTTGCTCGCACATCAAAATCTTTGTCATTAACAAAAAATAGCCATCATGAGCACCTTGATCCTCTTGCATAATTCAGAGATAGCCTCATCAATCACCTGTAAAGAATACTTGATCAGTAATGAAAACTAACATGTGCAAAGGTATAAGACAAGTTAGTCTAGTTAAATCTGAACTCGTTATAAGACAAGTTCACTACTAAAGAATGGGATAAAAATATTTCACCAGCTGTACTAAATCTCATAGACTGATATCAATCAGTTATGAACAAACATGTGACAAGTTCATAGTTGATCTTATAATAGGGCTGCAGATTGAAATGAGATTAACACTTGATCAAATAAAATCTGGAGCAGCAAACAAGCTACTAAGAACCGTTAATGTTGCAGCATGAAACTGACACTTATGCAAATCCATGGAAGCATCCACTATTTATTATAGAATCATGGAACACAATATACATTAGGCTGGAGAACTAAAGTCAAAAATTATGCCATCCAACGACTTGCCAACTGAACTTGGTGCATATACAGAAAAAGCACTCAAGTGCATATACAGAAAAATGGCAAGTAGTAATAGAACTACAAAACAACTTGGATCTACAGATAGCTATAACTTAAATGAGGGTTCTAGTGCTCAGTTTTATACAAGATGATAAAGAACACTGTCATCGCTGCTCACCTGAAACTGATCACAAGATGAAGACAAAGCCAAAAGATTCTACTAATGTGATTATTCCTGCAACACAGCTAGAGATGAAAGTGTGTTAAGGCTGGCTCTCAATTGAAATAGTAAACATTGTCGTTCTGTCAGTCACACCATCATCGATTTATGCAACTCAAATAACTGATTCCTCTGCACCAAATCATACAACACACAAGATCATTGTGACTTGACAGAAGTACAGGACTACTCGGAGCTCGCTGTACCCATACCTGCGCTGGATCTGAGGCGGAGGGAAGGAAGGGAGCCGCCGGATCTGCCCACCGGCGCGCTCATAGCCACGCGCTGCCGAGGGAGAGGGAGGGCTCGCCGCCGGCGCCTGATGTGGCCGCTGCGGAATCTGGATGCCGGGCTCGAAGGGGGGGACCGCTGGAGGAGACGGGGAGGGCGCGAAGGGGTGGCGACCAGAGGAAGATGCGCCGGACGCGGAGGCGGCGGTGTGTGGGCGACGAGCAGGGGAGGGGCGGCGGCATGTGGGGGAGGAGCAGGGAGGGGCGGCGCTGTGAGGAGACCGAGAGAAGGGACGGGGGAGGGCCGGGCGTGAGCGTGAGGGACTCGTGGGAAAAAGAATCAGGCCCATGTGCTCGTCCTCTCTCAGTTTTTAATTTCTTTTTATTTTCTTTTCTTTTTTTTTGGTATATCTTATCATACATTATATAAGTCATCTACAGGAGAGCCGTGGTGTGTCTTTTCAAAAAAAAAAAAAAAACTTCTTATTAATCTCATTGATGCACCAATGATTGGGTTTATGACTACCTAACACCTAGGGTGTTATCTAACGTTGACATTATTTAATCAATCATCATAGTTTTTTATTAAAAACATTTGCTTAGTAGGGGATACTCTGGGATCTTGCATCTCTTACATGGGAATATGATCTATGATGTCAATAATGATAGAAAACTAAACTAGCCATCACAATTGCATCACTATTGCAATGACTGCATCCACCGGATAAGTATTCGTGATGATGATTTTTTAGGAGCGTCACCAAAAGCGTCATGTAAAGCACCATTTCTTTAGTGTAGGCTTGAGGTAGTTGACAAGCCTTG